>MU186901.1:24586-82549 GCA_016904865.1 Pissodes strobi
CAGCTTTATCCTCCATCCACATCTCGTGGTGCATCTGTGGAAATAGTACATTCGACCCCAGAAAAGCAATCAGTTAGAAATCCATTTGCTTCCTCAGCCAAAATGGTAACTCCACAAGAAATATTTTCACTTTCCAGACGATCAGAAGATCAAAAAAGAAGGAAACAAGGCCAAAAGTCAGAAATATTATCGAGTATCCCTTTGAAAGAAAAACTTGAGAGTGTTTGTGAAGAGAAGCATAAAACGGATGAGCTACGAAGAAAGAAAGCAGTGAAAAGAAATATAACCAATGGCAAACCAAAAAAAGTGATAAGGGAAAAAAGAAGTATTCGGATGAACTTGCATGTCCTGGTTGCTCAGAGAAATATAGCCATCCGCCCATAGAAGATTGGGTTCAATGCGAAAAATATTCAAAGTGGTGGCACGAGGAGTGCAGCGCTTATGAAAATATTGGAAAATTTATTTGCGACTGTTGTGAATAATCTATTTTCTCATGTTTTTTTATTTTTTTTCATGATATTTGAATTTTTGTTTTCGTTGTTTTTTTGTTTTAGTTATTGTCTTTTTTACTATTATAATGTTTACCTCATGTTTATCTGTGAGGGACTTTTGCCTCACACGTCTGAGGCTTTTACTCCACTAGTGGGGCAAATATCTCATTTTGAGTCGGCTCACTATTTATTTTTTAAGTGTTACCCTTTTTGTTTTTTCAAGTGAAATATAGCACTATTTGTACCTAAGAGGTTGTACTGTTAGGCTAAAAAATAAACTATTGGTTTTATTAATATTTCTGGCTTATGCACTTATGTTACGTGCGTCCTTTTGCCCCATTCTACTCTGCCAATACTACTCTAGATCTAGTTGATATGATCCTTATGACAAATTTTATATAGGCCCTTGCATTGAAGTTAATAATGAGCAATAATGAGCAATTCTTAGCAGTCAGAAGGAGATTCAGACAAAAATTGAAATGATAGTTAAGAACCTAATTAAGCGGGGTCGCGAAGGTTGCCTGTGAAAATCCTGCCGAAACGATGTTTTTTCAATTTTTTATGAGTCAAATAATTGCAGTAACAATCTTTTAAAGGCAAACAAAAAACAAATTAACCATGTTTTAGGGGAGAACGAGACGAATAAAATCGTATAAGGTTGCCTACCCCCATTCTGCCGGACACCCCGGCAGCCAGGTGTAAGAGGCTCGTCTTTTTATTATTAACTGTCGTCATCAGGTGGACGCATAAACTAGATATCAAATTAAAGGTCTCGATCTCCTCTATAAATTGAACTAAGGTTGCCTACTGGAAATCTGCCGAAAAACTTAGTTGCCTGGGAAAACGTTTATCAGTGCGCGAGGTATATCTAGCTTTCCGCGCAGCGCCATGTGTATGATAGCGGAAAGTTGGTCTGAAACACTTCGAAACGAGTTTTTCCTGATAATTTTAATTTTAAACCACAGGTGTGATGGACATTCTGATTCAATCTGACGTTCTTGCAGGGGGTTCTATAAATTCATTTATCGACACCAAGCATTTCAATCGGTGTAAAAGGCTTCATTCACAAATGTCAGTGGCATTACAAACTCTGCATTTGGAACATTTCTTGTCTCAACATGAAACAGATCCAGAAATGTTAGTGGAGGCTCTGACTTATGCTACACGTTATCCAGAAGGACCCTTTCATGCTTTTGCCAGATCTGCAAAAATTCTACGATGAATACGAAACGAACGCTTCCGTGTAATTACATTAACAGGTGGCCATGGCAACACTGCCAATTTGCAGTACATTGAATTTGTCAATTTGTTCTTCCAACTGTAGAGAAGCATCAGAACTAGTGATTTCAACTTGTACGTTGTTTCCCTCTTTGATATGGCTAATTTGTTCTTCGCTCTGAATCAGCCGAATTATGCAAGGTATTCAATGAAGTATGTATCTGAACTACTAACTTTAAAGCTGACAGATTCCAACTTGTTAAGAGAATTCAGAAGAGGTGCATTTGGTATTAAGACATCAACTCGCAATTTGTCGCGTTCTTCTGTTGACTATAAAGTTGAAAGAACCATCAATGCTGATGCTGCGAATACTTCAACTGGTATTTCTCTTTTCACAACATTGATTTCAGCCAGACAACGTTGGACTCTGAGCCACTTCATAGCAGTTGGAAAATATCGAAGTATCCTCTGGAGACAACACACTGTGTATGAGTTAGGCAAAACTCGAATGGGAAAAGAGCGGAAAAATGTCATGAAAATTGTTGATACCTTCAAGCAGAACGTGAATCCATTCGACAATCACATTGAATAAGATCAAATTTTGCATGTCACAACTGGAAAAGCGGCATCTCAAGCCGATGCTAATTTTTTTGCTGAATCTCAACGATGATGGGAATGCTATGAAATTAAGATTTCTTTCGAAATTTCCGGAAAATGGACAAATATTTGGGACGCCTATCAAGCGTCATTCAATTCAATTCTGAATCTAGGAAGAAGACTTAAAGAAGAATTAAATTTAAAAGTACCATAGGGCCGCCAGAGGCAAACATTTTTTGGAGCCATGGCAGAGAGGGGGGGGGAGATCTCTTTTGTACAAGCGATATTCTCTTGCCCCTCTTAAAGTACGTAGAAAACAGAGGGACTTAAAGAACCTTTATAAAATATTCAATGCCACTGTTTTTGTCCAGATTTATTACAGGCTATTGGTATATCAGTTCCTTCAAGGTATACACAGCTTAACCAGTTGTTTTTTCAACCATTCTGTAGAACCAACATTAAATACAATACTTTTACATCTAGATTGGTGGGATTGGCCAATAATTTGTCACCAGACATTGACTTTAGTTTAAGTGAGAGGAGCTTTGTGCCTTTTATTGGAGAATTTCATGTATAAATGCTATTAGCCAATATTCTGGGTTTGATTATTAATCATAATCCAATTGTATTTTGATATTCTGTGATAGTGGAAACTTATGATGTGTATTTATTTAGTTTACTTGAGGTTATAAGGTTTATTGTAGTTGTTAAATTATTTTGTAATAATGAGTAAGGCCCGTAAATTAAATAAATAAATAAAAATTAATAAATTACTATGCGCAAAATCCGGATGATTTTGTACCGTTTGAAATCGCTGCTAGTACAAACCTTATATTATTGTTTTCTTTAGTAATTGTAAAGTGCTCATTCAAAACAATGTCAGTTTCATCTGAAGATTCCCTAGGCATATTAAACATCCCACTTAAAAATGTTTCAAACAGATTATTATTTATATTCAAAAAAGTTAACTGAACTGTTTATAAATAAATACTAAATTATTTTACTGTAAATGCTAACTTTTAAGTATTTAGGGTGTTATACTGATAAAAGACAAATTGCTTACTCGTCATTTAAAGCATCCTTTCAACTTTTAAAAGTTGTGTTCTCATATTTGATAGCAGAATGCTTATTCAATAAAAAATCTACTTATTTAGCTTACAAATACAATTATTCAATCATGTTGAAAGACTCGAATCTAGAGTTTACAGTATAGTACAATATTCCGAGGAATATTCCGTAAGAAACTAGAACATCAACATGTAGAATATATATTGGTCACCAATTAGATATTTATATTGATGACAATCTAAAATTTAAAAATAATATTATCGCATTAAATAAAAGGCTCTCCACAGAATGTTACAATATAGTCTGGGTTATCTGTTATACCTTTTAAGCTGTGGAGTAGCTTTCTTAAATCTTTCTAGTGAATATCTTTTAAATTCTGTAATTCTACTACAGAAAAGGTCATTCAAATATGAGCAACTTACATTACAAAAAGATATATTTGTGAATAATGCTAACTAGGCTAGGTATTTAAATCACATACCAAGAATTCCACATTGCAAGATATACATTATCCACGAATACCTATTTGCTTAAATTACATTACTCAGGGGATAATATTATGAATAATTATGAGGAGGAATGCTCTCCCACACTTGCTCTTCAGTAGGTAATGATTTGTGGCACATTATTTTACATTCGGTATGGAATAAACTGTGGAATTAAGTAATCCTTCACATGCAAAGCAAGAAATTACCAAATATTTTAGCCTATTCGGAAAACAATTATGTACTTACTCAATAAACCACTGATCATTTTCTTCTTCAATCCAGGATGCATTAAGTTTATCAAATTGAGAATCCTTTTTCAACCTTTCCAGAACAATTACTAACTCTGGTTTTGGGTCACCCTTATTATTTGCCAGATCGCTAGACATAATATTGGAACTTGTAGCGATCGGCTTAACTGAAGTCTTTGAAGCATAGATAAAACCAGAGATTATTTATTTATCTCTGGATAAAACACTTAAAAAAAATGTTGAAGTTGTTGTTGTTGTCTCTGGTCCGGCACCACCGACACTCACTTTAGTAGCGTCCAGTGTTGCCAACGCTCTAGTACTCTACTGATCCCACTTCACCGATCTATGCAGATCGGTGTCCCACGTCCCACTTGCATTAGCGGATAGGTCGCGGTCTAATAGACAGTTGAAGTTGCGTCAAACACGTAAACGTTAACGTTCAAATTGACAGCTACGCATGCGCAGTTTCAAGTTTTCTGCGTTTGGGTTTACGGGCATACGTAATCTTGCGGGTCTTCACGTATACCTAATACCTTAACGTTCGCTAACCGAAGTGATATCGAATGGTGCCGATTATTCACGAAACTGACGTTAAAAAATTTAAACTCGAACATAACCCCAAAAAAATACATTTTTGTTTTGGTGATCTTTTTCCGGCGGTCTTTTATTTCCTCGATCTTGGCTTTTTTTGTTTTCTTTAGGAGATGAATGATAATATGTTCAAAACGCGGTTTCGGTTTACTGAAGAATTTGATATGCATTTGGCTCGAGAGGTTTATGGGCAAAACCCATATGAGGACCCAAAAAGATGGTTTACTATTCAAGTAAACATGATACAAATCACAGGCAAATCTGTAAGCATTCGGACTTTAAAGGAAAGGATAAAAAACTTGGTTAAGAAGTATTTAGTTAAGGCTAAATTAAACCAGGGAAAGTAAGTTTGTTATTTCAGTTATAAGTTGTAATCCCTTATACCTGTGTGTGAATGAGTTTAGTTTGGTTTCATTTGACGTTTAATTTTTTGTAGCATAAGGATTTTGCTTAATTTTTAGGTCTGGAATTGAAATTCTAGTGACCGAGTTAGACGACTTGCTTCAACAAATTGCTGACTTGATAGCTGAATTTCAAGACAGAAAAAAGCTGCTATGTTCTGTGCTACCTAGCTATAATGGAACAGAACACCAAGCCAAATCATCCTATCAAAAAGGTTATGATGCAAGGGAAGAATCGTGTACTTTTGGTGCAGAATATGGTAAGTATTTTTAATTTGACTTTCTCAACTAAGTACAATTAATAACATCGGATATAGAATCTTGTTTAAGACACAACTTATTGGCTGTTATGCAGACTAAGTATACCTACTTAATTTACCTGTTTTATCCAATAAATTTAATATTAGGTATTTATTTATTATACTAAACTAAACATATATTTATAATACCTACTTCTTATTCTGCAAAATAACCAATAATTTCAGCACACTGAGCTTGGGATATGCTTAGTGCAACTTTAAATATGTTTTTTTATTTTTTGATGTGCTACAGGTCATAAAAGGCTTTTTAAGGCCTATAATATACGCACGGAACCGTGACCTGTCATATGGTTTTGAGACAACCAATCAATACTTGATAGGTTCTGATGATTTTAATTTCATAGATGCTGAAATAGTGTCCCAAAATGTATCACAGGACATGCCTGAAGAATACCAGGAATTTACAGAAGTTGCGGAAATTGAAATCAATGATGAAACACCAATGGAACCCCAAGTAGATCAAACTTCGGAAGAAGCACAATCTTTCATCAAAGCTAATAAGGAAACCCCCAAAAATGAAAAGGTTGGAAAAAAAAGACCTTTGGCACAGACGGACATTTTATGTAAGTGACATCAATTTTAAAGAAAACATAATAATATTTGTAGTTTTAGAACATTTCATGGGTTAAACAATAATTTAGTATACCTATCACTAAATAATTATATTTCATTTGATTTTAGCGCCAACACGCAAAAGAACTAATATCAATGTCAAACAAAGCACTGTGCAATATCTAAATAAAAAAAACGATAGATATTTTGAAATCAGATGTAGAGAATTAGCTCTCCAGGAGAGGAAACAACTACTAGATGAAAGAAAACATGAAATGGAAGTGCTGGAAAGAGAAAAAAGATGGGAAGTAGAGGAGAGAAAGCTCCAAATGGAAGAGAAAAGGCTCAAAGTTGAGCTAGACATATTTGCTAACCAACAAGAACTAATTAAAATGGTGTTAAGGAAAGAGAATAATTAATTTTTTTTAAAATTTGTAAACTGATGTTCCTTTGTGTTTACCAAAATCTTCAATGTGTAATTTTAATCAGATACATTTTTAAAAACTTTTTGCTTAACAATTATAATAAGCGGTTTTGTATCTCTTTTTATACCTATTTTACAAAGAGATATGGATATATGACCAATATATTATTTGGTCATATGACCTAGCCCATGCCAAAAAAATGAGTTACAAATTTATTTCCTTCTGTTGAATCTTAAGTAGTTTTAAGGAGATATTTAACTGACAGTTCAAAGTGTTTTGTTTACTAAATAAATCTTTTTAGAGTTAGGAATTTTGTTATCATAGTTATTAGAAGTTATTTTTGACACTGTGATTTTGTTGCCATTGCCAAAACAATTAAGTTGGTAGTTAAGCATTTACTGTTTATTAGTTGGTAAAGGATATATTTTGTATTTTTGTTAGTTACTTGAAATTTTGATGCAAATAAATATTTTAAGGGTGAATGTAGCATTTGTTTTGTACTATTTTCTAGAAATAATTAAGGAATTAAACTAGATGTAGCTTGATATTCAAACTACATTTTTTTCTTAATTGAAAATTATTTATTTCCATTTCTAAAAAGTAGTTAATTATTTACACTTCATTAAATGTTTTTGGTAAATTACTTAATGAACTAACTTCAGTACAGTATAAATTTAATTTTAATAGTTCTGAGATAAGAAAAAAATAAAGAAAATATCGTTCCCGATTCTTTCTTTTCTTTCTGTTCTCCTTGATGGCTTTGCTGCAAGGCAATTGCCAGCTCGATTTCTTAGCGACCACGAGCCGTCTGGTTTAAACCATGTCGTGGCCCCTTATTATAGCAGTCTTAGCTTTTTGCTAAAATAATAGCATGTGTAGATTAAAGGCTGTTATTAGACAAAACAACAGAGGATCCAGGAAACACATATATCAGACAAACAACTGCAATGAAAGGAAATATATGAGGCATGTATAGTAAGGAAAGAGGGTGAAGTCGAGCATTATAATTTAATTTTATTATGATTTAAAAATGTATTAATAAGATCAATTATTTCTGCTTTCGGAGAGATTAAGACGATTACGAAATACATGAGCGTCCATAGAAAAATATATATTGAGCGTCTCTCGACAGTCTTGATTTTGACTGCCATCAAGGTAAAATCATCTCCAGCGCCATCTAGTGTTGATAGCGTTGACTCAACCGATTGCATTCGCTTATTAATATCCCTTACACAAATAGAGCACTATGTAAAAGTCGACCTCTCCTATTGGTCGATCTCTATCCGCATAGCCCTCCACTCGCTTCGCTCGCTACGGGGGCTCAAGTAAAGGAAACTAACCAGGTGCTAATCCAAACTAACCCATGACATACCCACAATCAAGAAAAAAACTGTTTAGAAACATAATCTTAAAAAAAATAATAAAAAAAAGGAACGGTGCTTGAACGCCCGGGCTCAAACACCGTCCAGGTGAGACACAGCCATCTAAACCTCTCAACCACAAGAGCTCTTGCCACAAAGTGATTGCATCATGAAGACATATTGTAATACAAGATGGATCGACCAATTTGTAGAAAGAGCCCTCGTGGTCGAGAGGTTTAGATGGTTAGGTCTCAATTCGGCGACTATCGGCGGCGGCCCAGGTTCAAACCCCGTTGCTTTTTTAATTTTTTTTTACGGTTAACTTTATAAAAAGTTTTTTTCTTGATTTTGGGTATGTCCTGGGCTAGTTTTGGTTAGCAAACAGTTTTTTTCTTGATTTTGGGTATGTCTTGGGTTACGTTTGGGTTAGCACTTGGTTAGTTTCCTTTTCTTGAGCCCCCGTAGCGAGCGGTAGCGAGCGAAGGGTCATGCGAAAAGTTAAATATTATTTATTGTAATACGTGCCCGTACTTTGGATGCTCTTTTTACGAAATATTTTGCTTTACCTAACCATTGTCTTTATAAGAAACTAGTCGTTCAACGGTAGGGTTGCCGATTTAGAATCGATCTTTTGGAAGATCGATTTTTTTAAGTTAAAAAATCGATCTTTTGAATCGATTCTCTTTGGGTCGATTTAATCGAAGATCGATCCTTTTAAAAGCGATTTTAGATTTTTAGAATCGATACTTACAATTTTATGATTATGACTGATACTGATATTTTCGGGTTTCGGCCTCGTCAAAATTAATAAATTTTTGAATGCAAATAATATGCGATACAGGCAAAGCAATCGGCAACATCGTAATCGCAAATTCGTAACCATATTATTCCGGGAATCCTCCGCGCGCGTTCGGGAGCATTCTAAAATGCTAAGCTAACTGTGATACTGCATCGGTTATCGTGCCGCGTGCGTATGACGTATTTAATAACCTAGTCATTATATCATTTTTTCTTTTATCATTGCGATTCAATTGAGGGTGTTTCAGTGAGCCTATTTTGACATATTTTTTGAATTTTTCTTCGTCGTTAAATTGATAGACTGTTATTTCTCTATTTATGATTGCTGTTTGCACTGATTGATGTATGTAAGACATTTGAAACAATAGTCCAGTTATTACTCGTTTTGTAAGCTATAGTGCAGCAGTATTTTAGTATAGGTAAGTTTGTTTTAAGTACTTTTAATTATATGTGCGTAATACGTTGCACCTAATCATTAATATTATTGCATCGCAAATTCTTAAGTATTGTTATTAACTAACTAACAAACTAAAGATCGATTTTCTTAAAGATCGATTTTACTATATCCGATTTAATCGCGAATCGATTCTGTTGCTTTCGATTTGGATCGATCCCAGGAATCGATACTTTTCTGAAAGATCGGCAACCCTATTCAACGGGGCCTGTGGAGAGGTGCTGCCCCCAGTGGCTGGCACCAAAAACAGTCTTTCTGAATGAAAACACGTGCAATATTTACCCTACATACGAAAAGGAAGGGGTAGAAAGGGGAATACAACATTATATTCGCCGAGCCGTAGATTTCCAAGAAATGATCTTCAGCCAAGGTTAAGTGGCTAGAACCGGTTTTATCTGTTTAATTTTTACACACAGAATGAAATTTCCAATACCTGCTTCCCCAATCTTGACTTTTCAATTGAATTTATTTTATTGTTTGGGAAAATGGTTTTTAGCATTTTTAACACATTGATTTTTGTGTCAATTTCTTTACTAGTTTCTATTATTCATATAGGCCTAATTGAATTGATGCAGTAGTCGAAGAAAATAGATTTGCATATGCCATTAAAAAATGGGAAAATAATAAACAATAATAAAATCCTATTTGCTAAATGTAAAACGTTTTGACTTGATATAAGTAAAATTTTACAATATAAACTGGATATTTTAACGCATTCAAAATTAGGAACACTAACAACATATTATTAAAGTATAAAAAAAATTATATTTATTAAAATTGATTATTCGTTTCCTATTATTAGTCAAAAAGTAAGGTATTACAATTTTTAAACTCACAATGTTTATAAATATAGATAAAATTTAAATTTAGTTCCAATAGGTAGGTATAGTTATTTTATGTATTTTTTCTTTCTATAGAAAGAAGACAATTAAACATTTTCTGCAATTTTATGCTTTAATGCACCAGAAACATGTATTTATCAAATTATTGATTAAAATGTCTTGTTATTTGGAGATTAATAATAAAATTAAATATTTTTATTTTATTAAATTTCATTATTTTTGCAAAAGAGGGGGAGATGAGAAATAAGGTGTTTAAAAACTGAAATCAAAACTCTTACCACTGTGGATAAGTCTTTATTTAATATGAGTTCGGCATATATTAATACTAATTTATGTATCGGTACATACAATATTGCTCCAGGCCAACAGCCAATGTTCAAAACTTTCAATCGCTTATAGCCATTATTATCATTATTACATAATAATTGACAATCAAATTAAATTAATATAAATGTACTCTTCAAAATATATACTGTAGTTGATTCGCTATAATCAAGTAAATAATTTTTGAAAAAATTCGGATTTAGGATAGTGAAATAAACAACATCCGAGTAAAACTATATTTACTCAAAAATTAAACAATTCAATTGATAAAACACATCAACCTATACAACCCTTAAAACTAAAGAACTAAGAAGTGTATATAGTGTGCTGTTTCGGGCAACTTCTGGTTTGATTCATCCCTTATTTTCAACTGATCATTTTATGTTCACTTGTATTATTTCCCTTTGAAATAATTCATTTATTTTATCTTAGATGCCAAATTTTTTCATATCAAAGTTTTGTCTTATTGCCTATCAAACTTGTAAAGTTATACATGTTCTTAAAATAACTTTCTTGTATATTATAAGTTACAATTAATTAATCACCAGTTAAGGAAATTTGAAACCATAATTATTTTTGCTATTTTTCAATTAGAAGTTGCTAATATAGCTATTGTGATAAACTGATGTATCAAGAGATTAGATCGACTACAACTCCATAAATAAGTACTTATAAATATTACTTAAATATCGAAAAGTAATTGGACTACATTAACATAGATACAACCTAAAAGCATCACCATTTAATAAGAATCAACTAATAAATTAATTGTAATCCGTCGATTAATGTTTTATCTTTATTTAAATATATGATGATTCACAGATCTCATTTATTTTTATTTAAAAATTTATATATGTATATATATTTAAAATTGTCAAATCATATTCAAAATCATGTTTCCTGCCAAACAATATTGGTCCATAAAAGTTACTTTTTAATTTAAAAAATTCAAACTCGCTAGAAAAATATTACTTTTTTACACTGTGAAAAAATCCTTAATTGTAGTAAATTGGAAAAATACAATTATATAATATACATTTAAAGTTTTGTGTTCCAGTTAAAAAAAACTGCAAACAACTTTTTTGAATACTAAGTAATGGAGTAATATTAAAATGTTGTTTTTTACTCCGTGAATAAAAGTGGATAGTGAATAAAAAAATTATGTCAATTCGCATTTTGAATATGACTTACATTATTTATATATTAAAGTTCTTAATAAAACATTAATTATGAATTCCCGGTGGGACAAACATGAATCACCTTCAAACCAGCTTATTCAGGCAATAATTGGTTTTTTGTTTTAAAAATAAATAGTACATTGGACATCTCTACGCTTTGCTGTATTGAAAGCCATCTAAGTGGCTTTAGCATAAAATTAATGGGAGTATAACGTGTACAGAACAACATAGTGTGGATAGCTTTATTTCGTAGCAACTGGAGTCTTTGTATATCAGCCTTTTTACTTGATATCAACAATGAACAACAGTAATTCAAATGCAGATATATATTGGTATTATATATAAGAACACAACTCCAGTGATTAAGAATCTCAGCTGTTCTCCTAAAAAATTCTATCTTTTCCAATTTTTTTTCTAATATGATCTACATGTAACGAAAAATTAAGCTGAGAATCCAAGACTACCCCTAAATATTACTAGATGCATTTTCAAATAGGCTATTAGATATCTATCTTAATCCAATAATTATTTTCTAGAAATCTATAAAATTCTGCTTAGAGCCAAAAAACCACGTACTATGTCTTTTTTTTTTTAACTAAGCCTATTTACACACAACGAGTTATAAAGGATGTCAAGTTTTGATTTCATAGTATCTACTACCTGATTAAAATCCTTCCCGCAAACACAGATCAACATATCGTCCACAAACAAACTTAGAAACATATCATTTAAAACTCGGTCTAGGTCATTGACATAGTACAAACAAAAGGGGGCTCAGAATACTGCCCTGCGGCACCTCTATCTCACTATCAAATGGCTTTGAGGACACATTATTCACTCTAGTCACATGGGAGCGATCCTCCAGGTGATAAGTGCACTGTTTGTAATTCCGTAGGCCTGTAGTTTGTGGATAAGTCTTCTCCTATTGATGGTCTCAAATGCACGCTGAAGGTCAATGAAAATGCTCAGGACAACATTTCCATCATGAACATATGAACACCATTTCGAACACACATACTGTAATGCTGACTCGCGCGAATGTTTTTCCCAAAAACCCGACTGACTTTTAAATAACAATTTGTTTACCTCTAGAAACCACCCACACAATTTCCAGAATTTTGTCTATTACCGATAATAAATTAATGGGTCAATATATTCTTCTGATTTGGTCTAGGCACTTTTGGGATAGGCACAATAACACTGGTCTTTATTTTCTTTTGGAACTCTTCCTATTGTAAGGGATAATTTAACTGCTCAGATTTCTTGAACCACATTTAATGGGAAAATATTTGGCACCAATGACGAAGACATACTTTGTAGGCACAGCGATCAAAGAAAGCTTTCTTGCCCAGGGGATGTTCCTTTACAAATTGATGCTCTCAAAATAGACGTTATCTGAAACAAATTAAAATCTAATGTAATTTTGACTTAGTTTGTAAAGAATTTGTTTGTCAAAAACTGAAACAATTAAAAAAATACAAATGTGGAACAACACAAAAAAGTAAATTTAAAGACATCTAAACGCGCGTGCTTTAAAAGTGCTCTTATACACTTATATCATAATATGCTATTAATTAAATTCAATATTCATTCCATACATTTGTCATCCTTCCTTATACATGCCTATCAATCAATTAATTAACTATTCAAAACTGTTCATAGACACCTAGACGTGCAACTTCTGTGTATATGTACTTACGTACAAAATAAACGTTAATATTATGAGAAAGCATACTGATGGATATAAAAAAGTAGATGTAAAGATTTACCCTATCCCTATCTACATATATATGATTATTATAAAAATGTTCATCCTATTTAAATTGCAATACTCTGATTTCCGACAAAAACTACAAAACAAAGGAAGTGGGTACTTTTGTACTTACCTAGAAAAAAAACGTAGATAGATAATGGCAATTTACTCAGCCCAAAATTAATCATTACAACCCAAACACAAACATTTTACAAAGTAAAGCTTCTTCAACTTGAACAATGGCGGAAAATTAAAAATAAACAATGAGATATTCGGAATTATTGGAACACTCGTCCACGCGGCTCCACTCCGCGTCGCCAGGTAACAGCCCTTGGGAATGCACCAATAGAAATGTAGGAACTCCCTCCTTGCAACGTCTCTCGTAGGACCCGTAGTAATTTTTTGAAATTTAAGAATGGGCACATTTCAGGCCGGACGCCATCTAGCGATGAGGCCTTTTTTCAGTTCGAGGTTGAATAACTATTCCCTATATAAACAAAGACCTAACTAAAAACCAGGATATATTTAACAAAAACCGTATCTTTGTGTTTCTTATAAAGACAATGACCGTATTATAGTGGTAAAACCATAGAAATAGGACTCCTAGAAGGCTGATAGAGTGAGAAGTCCCTCACGGAGAAACGGAGAAAACAATAGGGGTTGCGTGATAATACGCTTGCGCGGGCATGTAAATAAGACCTTATATTTACTTGCTTACATGCAGTTTATATAACAACACCGTTGCCAAACTAGGAGAAATTTACCGTTTTATGTGTATTTTAATTAGATGACTACTGAAAAACGTGGGAAGTAAACCCCGAAACGGAATTTTTTAAAATCTGTTTCATATTATAAATTTACTCTAATATTTTCGAAGTATAGGTTGCTAAGATTTTTGATTATGTTAATAATTTCTGTGTTACGTTAAAACCTAGTACTTTACATATCTTATACTTGGCAACGTTGCGAGATTGCAAGGACGTAGACCCGATCCTTTGAATATAAAATTGAATATTCAAAGACCCTATCGGACGCCATCATGAATTCTTGTTTTCTTTGCTTTTCGACTTTCGATGTTCAGTTTTGTACAGAGTTCTTGTGTTTTTTATTATTGCCGTGTGTTTGATAGTACTGTAATTCGTTTTCGGTGTTATTTGAGAAAAATTCCTTCAACTTAATACTCAACATGCCCTTATACAGACAGGCACGCGCAAAAGCTACGAAACTCAGCGTTTCTGTCTTACACATGGATATTTTGTCTCTCTTCCTTCGTGAGTAGATCTGCTTATATACTCTTATATATTAGCCTTCTAGGAGTCCTATTTCTATGGGTAAAACATTCATTTGACATTCGATTCGACCTTGATTGCAGCCAAAATCGAGACTGTCGCGAGTCGCGAGACACTCGTCGAAATAAATTAGGGGCTGACCCATAACTCTGAGCAGTATGGCGCAATAAACTGTTTTCATGTACTTCACTTCACTTCACTTCGGCGACCCGAGTTCAAACCCCATTGGTTTTTTTTTATTTTTTTAAAGGTTATATTTCTAAACAGTTTTTCTTGATTTTGGGTATATCTTGGGTTAGTTTGGGTTAGCACCTGGCTAATTACCTTTTCCTGAGCCCCCGTAGCGAGCGGAGGGCCATGCCAAAAGTAAATTTAGGTAATTCACATTACCCTGCTCAGAGTTATGGGGCATTCCATAGACATAAGTTTGAGATACTGCGTGCGACGCGATGTTATGAGAATTACCCATGTCGTGGCGGTTTAGCAAAGTTTTTCTAAGCCGTGTAGTGGTGTATTGGACAGAGTCTTTGCCTATCATGCGGACGGCTAGGGTTCGGTTCCCGTCGGGTCCAAGACTTTTTTTCGTAAAAAGTTTTATTTCTTGATTTTGGCCATGCCTTGGGTTAGTTTTGGTTAGCACCTGGTTAGGTTCCTTTTCTTGAGCCCCAGTAGCGAGCGGAGGGCCACGCGAGAGTGAAATATTATAATATTTCCATATACGCTTGTTACGTATATGAATACTTCAGACACAATCGTGTCCGGCGCATTTAGGGCGCGACGTAGCGACGAGTCCGATTTGCGCCTAGGTCCCGGCGCCCACAGAAGAGATGGGGCGGCGACGCGTCGCGGACGTGGCAGAGACGCGGTAAGGACGTAGGCGCGGTTAAGATCTTTCTATACTATTGCCATCATATAAAAACGAATTTTCTTCTTTTAATTCAATTAAATGCATGTTAAGTTCGGAGTCGTCCATTTTAAACAAATGTCTCGCCTCTTCAATAAGCCTCTGGAGACTAAAAAGAAACGCGGCTCTGTCGCGTAAAGACATGTCTCGGCCTGACTTCCCTTATTAGCGTTAATAGCGTTGCCTCTGTACTTTATATGGTGAATAACTAAATTAAGTCGCGTCCGCGCCACGTCCCCGTCCGACGTCCGCGCCTCGTCTCTTCTGTGGGCGTCGGGCCTTAGGGGACCGTTCAACATTTCATACATTCACTCCAGCCCGGTGTTCCCAACTAACCTGGTGTTGTGATTGAATATCTTACTGCTACTCCCCGATTGGATTTAAGTACAAATACTACCTGTAAATGATTGTGTATTGTGTGTGAATTGTTGTTGGAAGAGTTGTAAGATTGAATTGCAGCATAGCGTTTTTTAATTTTTTTCCCCGAGTTTGGAGTTTGGGTTAGTTTTGAATGATTAGTTCCTCTTCGTTGAGCCCCCGTAGCGAGCGGCGGACCATGCGTGAAGTCAAATATTAGTTTATTGATACAAAATTTGGGTTAAGAGCCGTATTATAGTGAATATACAGCAGCTTGCATTTGTTTTCGCGAATATTAGCCGCGTTCGTTTTTGACATCTTTTTCCTCGATTTGCTCTGAAAATTTGACAGTCACGAGTTCTGTGTATTTAAAAGGAACATCCAAGTCACGTGCTTGTCAAAATGTTAGAGCAAATCGAGGAAAAAGATGACCAAAACGAACGCGGCTATATAATTTGAGTCTAGGGGCTGCACAATAACTTTGAGCCGTCAACTGTTTTCATGTACTTCGCGTCGTTTGTATGTGCTCTGGTGGTCTAGGGGTCTGCATGGTTGGTCTTCACTTGGACGACTCGGGTTCAAACTTCGTCGTTTTTTTTTATTTTTTTAAGGTTATATTTCTAAACAGTTTTTTCCTTGATTTTGGGTATGTCATGGGTTAGTTTGGGTTATAGTATTTCAGTTGGTGGGGGCCGATAGAGCGGCCTTAAACAACTAGCAGCTAAACCCCACGCACAACAAATGTTCCCGAGTGGGCAAGAATGAGTTTCGAAGTCAATCTAAACTTCACGCATGATCCTCCGCTCGCTCCGGGCGCCACTAAACAAAAATAACCAATATTAACCTCAATTTCAAAAAAGAAACAAACATAACCATATAAAAAAAGTCTTGCCATCGACGGGAACCGAACCTGGGCCCTCGTATCATAAACACGGAATCATACCGCTGGACCACCAGAGTCGTTGAAAGCATTGTGCTGAAACGTAAAGACATGGGAAATTCTATACGTTTGGCCAACGTTGCCAAGAATTGGTAACGTTCCGCTCCCTTCCAGCTGATTTATATTTTGTGACCGTGGCTGTTTAAGTTTTAATCAGTTTGCTTTGGACCATATATAAATATATATAAGGGTGGGTTTGAATTTCTCGAACTTCCGCTCGCTTCGCTCACTACGGGGGCGCAACCAACAAAAACTAACCCAAGACGAAAATAAAGAAAAATATTTTTACAAACAACCTTTAAAAAATTCTATTTCTATTGCAGCCAATAGCAAATGGAATGCAAGTTGTGAACTAGCACCCGCTAATGAGAAGGAGCGCAACGTTGCCAATTCATGGCAACGTTGGCCAAACGTATAGGATTACCCATGCCTTTACGTTTCAGCAAATTGCTTCAAAACGGCTCTAGTGATACGATTCGGTATTCGTGATGCAGCCACCTTCTTTTTTGTTATGTGTTTTTTTAATTTTGGAATAGTTTTGGCCGGATTCGTTTGGTTGCGCCTTGTGTATAAGTTAATGGTTGCGCCACGGAGCGAGCGAAGCGAGCAGAGGGCCATGCGTGAAGTTAATAATACTATTTTAAATTAAAAGTAATGCAAACTGATAATTGGCATCGTCGCAATCCCCTGATTTATTTTTTGTGGCCGTGCCGTGGTTGTTTAATGTTGTCTTCTCGCGTATACCATGTCTTTGCGGTCACAAAACGTTACAGAGACCGGGTCACAGGGCTTCAGAGTTGTTTTACATTTCATTTTTACTTTAGGCATGGCCCCCCGCTCGCTTCGCTCGCTCCGGGGCGTAACCAAACGAAACTAACCAAGACTAACCCAAATTTAAAAAAGAAACAAACATAACTTAAAAAAAAATGTATAAAAACATCGACGAGAATCGAACGCGGCCCGCCGTATGGGAAACACAGCATCGCACCAGCTACGAGACCAATTGAGAGCAATTCGCTGGACCATAAAGATATAGTGTGTCAACAATCTAATGCGCGCAACTCTGAAGCCCTGTGACCGGGATCTCGGAAAGCGTGCTTTTACGGTCATTCGCGTCTACCTACGGCAAATTTTCGACCTTCGAACCTGCGCATTTGGCAGCACATTCACCTCACGCATGGCCCTCCGCTCGCTTCGGGGGCGCAACCAAACAAAACTTAACCCATGGCAACGCCCAAAATCAAGAAAAAAATGAGCGAGTCTGCTAGTACTCAAGACACTGATGTGTAAACATATCCTATATCGACATGAACAAATATTTGAGCAGCTCTCGTAAAATCACTGCGAATGGTTATGATGTCACAGCCACTTGCACATTTCGGTTCCCATCTGCTTGCACATTTCCGTCCCATTTGCCGAGATTTAACCTCATACCGCCGCATAAAATGTTTACACATCAAAAACAACTTTGAAAAATATATGAATTAGTACGTACACATGCGTGAAGGCTCAAAATTGCTGTAGGTAGACGCGAATTTTACACTCCAGCGAATTACAAGAGTAGCACTGACAGCGATCTGTTTTGACCTTTTCTGTTCGGTTCCACGGCGCGACCCGACGTTGGCCGAATCGGCAGAATTACGCAAGAACTTTAAACAAGACAGGATGGTTCGATCTGCCGAATTTTTTCACGGACAGCTGCTTTTTTGTGACGTAGCCACGCGCGAGATTTGGCGCGAAAGGCTTAACGTACATATGGCAAAGTCGTAGGAGCAAGGCTATTTTTCTTGTTTAGAGTTTATAAAGAAGGGTTTAAACTCAACATTTTAAATGGATAGTAAAACTAAACTATTTCTTATGAAATTACCAAGGTTTTTTTTTATTAATGAAGAATGGAAAATATTTTTTACAAGCTTTTTGTTTTTGAATTCTAACAAACCTGGATAAGCCAAAAGTAAATAGAAGACGGGGGATTATTAAATCTTGTATGAAAAATATCCTTAAGTGTATGAATAATAGGAGCTTATTAGAGAAAAATAGACAACAATAAAATATCAACTGACTACTCTTTTATACAGTGTGGGCCAAAAACGTATGCATATTTGGAAAAGCCTAATAATTGCTTCTCAGAAAATGTTTTTCTATATGGAAGCTAGTGCATAAATAAAAATAATTTTAACCATACAAAAACTCAGATTAAGTATACACGGTGCGCAAAAAATAAAAATATGTTACTTTCTAAAACATATATTTTTTAAGACCGCAGATGTGAAACACAAGTGAGAAAGCTGTAAGTTTATCCATATGAGATACATGCTTCTTTCCTGTTCTGTGGATACCTGGACGATTTAGAAAAAGCTGGTACAAATCTTAAAACATTCTATTTTTGACACTATTATTAGTTTAATGGTCTACACTCTACACTGTATGATAATATTAAGGTTAGCTATTATATAACATAACCGGAGTAACACAGGGTTCTATCCGAGTATAAAGATCGACCTTTATACTCTCAGGACCAGTGCTGTTCAACTTGTTTGTGAATGACCTTACATAAGATGTATCTGAAAAAGATCATAATCTACGCAGATGGCACAACATGCTGTTATTGGTGATTGGAACTATGAAAATTAAAAAACTGAAACAGAGAAAGTAATCAGCGACTTGGCACACTGCCATAATGCAAATAAATTAACTCAACCTTGATACAACAAATTATATTTTATTCAAGAAACAGAACATCACACACATACATCAAATATACACCTTAATACTAAAACCACTCTGAGTAACCTAGCAGAGATCTAAATCCCTGGACTCACTATTAATAAAGAACTTCAGTACTCTATGCATCTATTGCAACAAGTTACATCACCCACAGTGCTTCAAATAGTAAGTATGCTTTGGTTACTTTCACTCTAAAATGTGCTACGCAATTCACTTCTGGAGAGACGAGAGTGGAATAATGAATATATAAGCTACAACTAAGAACTTCAAGTAAACAGTATTTTTAAAGTATCAATATAATAACCCTCACATCTTCTTGTTACTTATATAAAATTTTGCAAATGATACACAATAGGATTAAAAGAAGCATCTTCTTTCTCTATTTCATTCAAAGCTGTTTCTATGTCTTCAGCTTTGAAAGTGCTATCAGCTTCATCATCATAGTCCGGCTGCTCTAAAACTATTTAAATTTCGGTTCTTACAACATGTTTTAAGAAAACTGGATCAGCACTGTGAGCTTACTAACGAAAATAATTCCTATAATCTCCGTAAAGATCTCATTATCTGGCCTAACCATTTAACCAATTCAACTAAATTGTTAAAAAGTACCTATTACATCGGTATTACCATATACAACCTTCTTCCCACAAACATCAAATATACCTACTAGTATAAATCCATTTAAGAGTGGTGAAAAAAATATTACTGCAAGGCGCTTATTATAGTCTGCACAAATTTGAGTCTCATCTCCAACAGTATTGTATGTTCATATGCACAGTATATGTTCCACAATTTCAATATTAACTGTATTGTTAATTCTACGTCCTCAATATACAACATAAATTATATAAGTTATCTTATATTGTATTTTATACATACTGTCTAAAGCATCTTAACTATATTATACATTTACTCCTGAGCCTGAGTTAACTTTTATATTATAAACTGTCTAAAGCCTCTTCTATATTATACATTTACTCTTAAGTAACCATATTTTATATATACTGTTTAAAGCATAAATATGCGAAAATGGGCAATACACCATTATTATATTTATTATTATTAAATAGTAGTGCAAAAATTTTACACCATACAAAAATCATTGAATTTAAAAAATTGTTCACGGAAAGTCAAAAGTACAAAATTTCCTATATATCATTAAAACTAAATTATATTGTTACTTCCATGTGGTGCAAACTTTAGCCAAGAATAAAAAATAATCACAAAATGATCTGAACAAATCCTGTTAGTGTCAGGGTTAAATTTATCCTGTCTACTACAGCGGCTAATCCATTCCTTTCTTACACTTTGGGACACCATATCCTTTGGTTTGGGAAGCACATGTAAAATAATTTACTATTCTTTCACCACTTTGCTTAATAGAATAAGTGTTGTTATAGCCAAAACCAGCACAGATTGATCCTGATCTTGACATAATGGTATCTGAAACACATATGAATCGTTTATTTGAGAAAGGGACTAACTAACATTTTGTGCAATTTTGATTTTTACTACTTTTCGTTTACTTTTTGAATTTGAATTTTGAATCGATTCATTAATCAGCATATTCAATAATTTTCTTTAAATGATACTCATTACAGCAACAAAATCTACCAATATCACAATATAAGCAATGCCATAATTATATGATACTGAATGCCTTAATCATGTGATAACCTCTTAAGATTTCTTTTCCAGAAACTTCCAAGCTGCTTGGTCCCTTACTGGCGATATCTTCATGGTAAATGTAGACGAATGTTTTGTCGGTGTTACAGCAGTGTATATCAAAAATATTAACTGTTAGCTGTGTTAAACAAAACAAGTCTGAACTGGAACTACTGGTAAGTGTACATTCTGCATGTAATCGAATTGTATTACGGCCAAGTCATCACGATTCTTGCGCTATGCTTATTATAAGCATAACCAATACAGGAAGCAAATCTTCTTCAAGGTTTAACAAATCTCTGACTGTTGCCGGATCATCACCCAGATGTGAGTCTATATATAATTCCATGATAATTTCTCTTGTTTTGATTTATTTATTTAGTTACACTGCTTAACAGGTTCGGACCCAATTACAAAGCAATCAAAGTACCTAATTAAGCTTAAAACTATGAAATACATACAATAATCTACAATAAAGTATCCAAAAATCACAAGTAGAACATCATGAACTATAAAATATTTTACAATAAAAAAGAATAAAACAAATCAAATCAATAATAGGGAGGTATTAGCAATAGGTAGGTCAGGATAAGGAGAGTCATGATACACGGTCAGGATCATGTTCTTTGAAGAGAGTCCGTATCACAGCGATAGAACTATTGAATATATCAAAATTCTTGCCACAAGCATTGTGTTTTGCACATTGTATAAATGGGTGAAAAGACTTGCTCTAGGTTAAATTCTGACGGGAGCCCATGCGAGGAACAAGAAAGTTAATTTTATTTAGGAGATCAGGGCATTCAATAAGATTATTAAGTAAGTTAAATAGGAATTCTTGGGAAGAGTAGCCTGTTCTAGTTTTAAGGGACTGCATGTCAAACATTCGAAGCAAGTTCTCAGGAAAACCCTGAGGATGGGTAGCAACCATGAGTCCTCAGGGAAAGCAACTTTAAGAACCTATGTTGTACCCTTTCCATATCATCTATGTGTGCATACTGCATCATATGCTAATGAGGCGTATTCTAGTTTTGATCTTATAAAAGAACAGAATAAAGTTTTAAGAATATCAATGTCGTGAAACTCATGGCTAAGTCTGGTAATAAATTCGAGAGTTCTGGATGTTTCACTAATTATTGTCAAAGGTTACACCAAGATCCCTAAAATGTTCTGACCTAGGTAAATGTATATTGTTTATGGAATAAAGGTGTATAATTGGGTTAATTTAAACACTAAGCTTATATGTAGTATATAAATAGATTTCATTTATTGATCTAAAAACTAACTATTTTCACAGTATATTTGCCCACTGACTCTGATATATTTTTTTTGATCATGCTTCATTCCCTATTGCTCGAACAATATGAAAACAACTTATTTTTGATTTGCTCAAGGAAAAATATACATCATCGAACATTCAATATTCTTACTTTGTAAAACATTTTCATGAGAACTTTAATTTACATTTTGGTCGTCCACGAGGGGACATTTGCTGTAAGTGTGGATATCTAGATCTTCAAATAAAAAATCCTTCTCTTGGAGATGCATTTAAAAGAGTAGGAACCTCCAAACTAGCTGTAAATAAAAGAAGAGCAAAATAGTTTACTAAAGAAATCTAACGATGAGTGCAAAATCGTGATGAATTGGCAATAATACAATTCGTCTACATGCAAAATGTACACTTACAAGAATTTGCAGATTAGGACTTGTTTTGTTTAACACATCTAACAGTTAATATTTTTGGTATGCACAACTGTAAGACTGCAAATCATTCTATAGTACGCCAAGCGAGTCAACCTTAACAACGACTGAAGGGGGTAGAGGACTAGCACGTAAAAAATCTTGCCTTCCCAGAGGCGCACGAGGTTATTCTTACCATATTATTATTGATAATATTGATTAGTTTAAGACGTTAAAATTAATTACAGTTTTTTTATATTACAGTCTCATATGTCATATAATAATATCTCATTTTTATAATAAGGATAGTATTCTATGATATTATTTGTTGTATGTATTACATAAAAAATATGTTGTAGGAATAAGTAGAGTTCGTTTCCCGAAGGTTTTGTATTTACGTCATTGATGACGTCGCTTAATTTGGAAAAAAACGGTTTATCGTAGCTAATTCATATAAATTCTCTAGCATTCAATTTTTGTATTAAAAGTTAGGCAATATTGAAGCAAGTATGTTCCAAAACGCTCTTTATAGAACGTTCGGAATTGTTTTGTAATAAAAATTTTAATTTAGAGAGTTCAGTTAAGAGAGTTATCCGAAATATATAAAAATTAGTTAACCGCGTATAATAATCACGAAATGCAAGAAAAATATAAGAAAGATTAAAAATCTTCAAAGATATCAGCAAATTAAGGGTCTGATGATATATAGGTTGTGTCAATTTTGCAAATTTTCTTTTTTTCGCTAGAAAAGGGGTGTACTATAGAGTAGCTTAAGCCAAAAAAATCGGAGGATTCGCCACATTTGAGCCGAAAAAATATCCGCGTCTTGAGCCTAAATTGCCCTAGAAGGGCAAACTTTCTCTACGACTTTCCCAGGGGTAACGTGAAAATATTGAAATTGTAACGTGAAAATAATGAAATTTTAGTAACCGACGACTACGACACCGGGGGCCTGGCACAGTATTTCCAAAAGTTGCACATTTTCTTATGGGGAATAACAGTGTTGTTTACTATTTAAGTATATTTAATATTCCACTTCACGCATGACCCTCCGCTCGCTTCGGGGGCGCAACCAAACAAAACTAACCCAAGGCATGTCGAAAATAAAAAAAAATTGAAATTTGTCAGTCGAAAATACAAGTATTTTTTAGTTTGTTTTTCCTCATTTGGGAATGTCTTGGGTTAGTTTGGGTTACGCCCCCGGAGCGAGCGGAGGGCCATGTTTGAAGTGAAATATTTGACGAATATATACATACAAAGGAATAGTGTAATCGAATGAGTGTCTCTTTTATTCTGATGAATGGATGCAAATGCACATTGAACAATCATCCAAGCAGCCACGTTTACCATACGGCGCCGGCGGGCAATGATATCATTATCGCAGGATCGACCATCCCTTCATCTTCATTCAATCGGACTACTGGGGGTCTTGGTCAACAGCAATATGTCCTGACATGACCACGTTGCTAACGTGACAAAATCAGCCTCCCAGAAGCTTGGTACGCTATTTCGCAACAAAAAATGTATACACCGCACAGTTGCTCTTGCTTTACAAAGCGCAAATAAGACCGTGCTTAGAATATTGCTCACACATCTGGGGTGCCACGCCAGAGCACACCCTAAAGCTACTGGATTCCGTTCAGGAGAGAGTTGTGCGTTTCGTCGGTGATCCGGAGTTCACCCGGAATCTGGATAGTCTGAAACACCGCAAACATGTGACCGAGAAATCCCTGTTTTACAGATATTTTTACGGCAGATGTTCCCAGGATTTAGCCCGCCTTATCCCGCCCCTGACAACGCCTGTCAGACAGTCACGATAGACGGCAAGAGCGCACCGGTTCGTCGTACAACTGAAAACACCTAGAACATCGCTTTACAAGAACCCCTTTGTCTGGCGCACTGCATCACTGTGGAACTCACTCCCAGGATACATATTCGGATGTAACAAGCAAGATGTCCATTCGACTATGCCGAACGTTTCTTCATATGTGACGTGCACGATAGCATTTAGTCGGATGTCGTGACTGTTACCTAGAATCAACAAATAATTCTTCAATTATTTAAACACTTCATGCATGGCCCTCCGCTCGCTTCGCACCCTATACGGGGGCTCAACAAATTTTGGGTTGGTTTTGGTTAGCACTTGGTTAGTTTCTGTTTGCTGAGCCCTCGTAGCGAGCGAAGCGAGCGGAGGGCCATGCATGAAGCGTTAAAATAATTGAAGACTTATTTGTTGATTCTATGTAACAGTCACGACTTCTGACTAAATGCTATCGTGCACGTCACATATGAAGGAACGATCGGCATTGCCGTATGGACATCTTGCCTGTTACATGCGAATATGCTCCCAGGACATCTGTTCCCCAAGCTAACTATTCAAGAACCGTGTCAATCAACATCTTCGCACACACACCGCTCGTCGAGCAATATAGTATGTGCTACTGCAATAAAAAATCATTCACCTAAATAAAAAAAAGAGTAGAGACACTTATAGCACAGCTTATTCACTTCCAGCTAGTCAACTCTATCGAAATCGGAAAGTTGGAGTGTCGGGCACTGCGCCCTGAGCGGTTCAGTTTCACAGTTCAATTTAAAATGAGTTTTCGCTTCAAAATACATGACAAATTCGTCCGAAGCCTCGGCTATCGCCCTAAGAGGTTCGGAAATTTCGGATTTTTATACAATTGTGCGTTTTAAAATCGTTTTTAAACGGATTTTAGACGATAAAATAGTTATTTATGCAACAAGTGTGTAAAGTGAACCTTTTTTATGAATGGGAATGATCAAAAAATTTAATTGAAATTGAATAAAAAAATGGGTACTTTACACATGAGTAGCATACAAAAATTTTTCTACTACCGAAAAAAATATGAAAAAAAAAAAATATTATTAAATTACTTTACGCACTAGTGCGTAAAATACATTATTTTACACACTAGTGCGTAAAATATATTATTTTACGCATTGCCCTTAATGTCAAAAAATATGTCAGATTTACTAGTGCGTAAAATAACTTATTTTACGCACCGCACATTAAAAAAGCCTATTTTACGAATCTTAGAGAGCGCGTAAAGTGAGTACTTTACGCACGGTAGTAGAAAAAGCATATTTTAAATTAAACGAACTGTCAAAAGTATTATTCAGATGCCCAGGCGTTAAAAACAATATTAAGTCATGACCCTCTTCTAAAATTTGCAAAACTTGGTTATTGACTTTCCCAAATCAAAGGATGCCGCCGCAAGATGACTATACTCGACGCGCCGAACAGATTCACCAATCGCGGAAACAATTCGTCTTATTTTATGATTGAATCGACCCAATGTTTTGTTTTTCATCCATCCATAATACAAAAAGTAAAAATAGAGTGTGTTAATCAAAGTTCCTATGTTTAGAATCAATGGAATCATAAAATAAGAAGAATTATTGTATCCGTGTTTTCCGTGTTTGGTGAATTTGTTCGGCGCGTCGAGGATAGCTGGTAGTGAATAAGCTGCGCTTATAGCGCACCATTTTTCTAATGAATTTTGCTAACGAAACTACAGTAAACGTCTGGCAACAGTGTGCCTTCTTAAAAATCTTTGTTTTGGCTATTGTGACAGTTGACAGTAAAAAGGAGGATGGATATTTGCAAGTAAAATTTAATTTTGTTTAATGGCGCTATGGCTATGAGTCGCTTTAAATTGGGACCGGAACAAAACGGAGGTCTCTCGTTCGACGCAAATGTATCCTAGTTAATATTTTCACCCGACAATTGATTTCCAGATGTGTTTTGTCTATATTTCTAGTGGTTTTGTGAAGTGGTGCTGAAAATTTGTGTCAAAACTCGAATTTGAGGGCATTTTTTCGGTTCAAATGTAGCGGATCTTCCGACTTTTTTGGCTTAAACTACTATATAGGACACCCCCTTTCTAGTGAAAAAAGAGAATTTGCAAAATCGACAAAACCTATATATCACCAGACCCTACAAACCAAATAATATAAATAACCACACAGTTCGGCATCGGCAATTTCCACGCCAATGGCTAAAGCAAGTCGCTGCCGAAATTTTAAAATATGTAAAAAAAATTAGGTGTTGGTCTAGGGTCAAAGTGTAGTTAATAAATCCTGCGACCAATCACTATACTGCCTCCCCGCTAAAAATCAAGTAAACGTCGCACTGTTGCCTATTGTCGCGTATTTTAAATAGCTTGAAGGCGAATAAAATATAAACACTATAAATATTATAGTACACTTATTCCGTATTCCGTATTTCCCTGTGTAAATAAAATAGTAAATAATAGAAGACAGTAGTATTAAGGAAAATAACAAAATTAAGTATTCAAGTAGGAAATTTAAATATGTAAATTCACTATAGGAAACTAGACAGAAAATAAATTAAGATTATTGGGAAAAAATCTGGCAGCATCTAAATATGCGAGGACATTTTTTGCCCGCATTCTTTCCGTCTAGGTTCTTTCATTTGGCAAACAGTCTATTTAGCATGATTGTATCGCAAGTAAGGGACCAAGCATCTAGGAGGCTTCTGGAAAAGGAATCTTAAGAGGTTATCATATAAAATTAAGGCACTGATTATATTAATTTGTCGAAAGGCACTAAATATTAGCATAGTATAAACAAACATATTAGTTAGTACCTTTCCGAAATAAACGATTCATATATACCTATTATATTATTTGTAGCTAACTAAAATATCATATCCAAAGAGAAAAGTTGAACATTAAGTAGTTAAAAATTCCTTTTATTCTACAAACAAGTATATTTGTATCTATGTACAGGTTTACTGATATTCTTTTATTAGAAAAATTGTACACAATACAAGAAACAAATCATTTTGCCACAATTGAATAATAAGTGTCAGAAAAAATAAAGTACATATCGCACCTCTAGAAGAACAATGACGCAATTGCAATATTTCAAAAATTCAGTTAAATCATGGAAACATGTCAAAAATAGTCATTCTTTCCAATGGTACAACGACGTAATTGTAGTACGCATCGGTGAGCTAGAGGGAAGGTGCGTCGTTGTTCCATTTTCCTAAACAGAGTAGCCTCTCTCGAAGCAACGACGACGTAACCAGTGTTACCAGGTCTACTATTTTTATAGTAGATCTACTATTTTTGACCTTTGGCTACTATTCTACTTTCTTCAAGATAAATTCTACTATTATTTAGAGAAGAACAGAATACTTGATTAAATATCCTAAAACTAAAGAAAAAATTAAATAGAAATCTTAAAATTCTAACATAACATCTTAATTATTTTTGTGCAGTGGGATTACGTTGCTATTTATGTGCAGTTTTAAAAGATGGCACCACCACCACAAGTTCTATATATACATATAGGGGATTCACCGGTTCGTTCTTTGAATCGTTTAAAGGTCATTAGCATTTTACTTGCGAATACGACTTGTCAGTGTCACTTGTGTGTCGGCGTGCACATACCACATGTGACATGTGGTCGGCGTGTTTATTCAAAACCGACTGAATAACAGGTGTTATTGGTTTAATGTTAGTGGTATTAATTCTGCTTTACTTCAGTTTTACCATGAATAGGTATGTTTTTTTTTAAAGCTAGACAGTGAATTTGTAATCTACTATTTTTTTAATCAATCTACTATTTTTTTTACATCAATCTACTACCTAACTGTAAAACTGATCTGGCAACACTGGACGTAACCTTCAGTTGTGTTTAGAATCCCGACTGGGACGCACGTGTTTCGTTAGTACAACGACGCAATTGTTAGTTTGTATGTTTTTAAAAGATTTTCGCACAAGTTCTAGTGATACAACGACGTAATTGTGAATTGTGGCATTGTTGATCTATAGTTCAAAGGATTTTCGCTCGACTGCCAGTGGAATAAAGACGTAAGTGTTAATTGTGGCAATGTTAACTTACAACTAGTATTTGTCATTATGACGTAAATGTTCTTTCTGTCATTGTATACTCAAATATTTAATGTTTTAATTCCGGACTGAGTTTATGACTTTTGTTGCATACTCAAACCTGGCCTGTGAGTAATTAGATACACTCTTTTTTAGTCATAATCTTAATAGAACTTACCTGGAAAATGACTAGCCGCGGTAAAATTCTGGTTGCATTAGCAAAAAATGCTGAAGTTGCGAAAGAAACTGCTGACGAAAATGTGAATCGTGAAGTACCAAATTATCAATCTAATTTGATGGAGCAGTGCCTTAGTGCAGGTTCTACAGGTATAACGCAGAACTCTGGAAAGAGTTATAAATCAAGGACAGGTAAAACCGTCAAGGAACGGGTAATGGGTCCACCTTGTTCTAATCGATGCAAGCTGTCGTGTGCGACAAAGGTTAAGAATGACATTAGGGCTAAATTATTCGAAGAATATTGGAAATTAGCCTCATTACAACGTCAGCGTGATTTTTTGGGTTCGTGCATCGAACCACTTGACTTAAATATCGCCATATATTTTCGTCTAATACCGAACCTAGAAGGCAGAACTGCGCATTCTTTTTACTGGATAACAGAAAGCGAATTCGTGTATGTAAGCCCTTCATAATTTCTACCTTTGGAATAACCGAAAGAACAAATCGGACTGTCATTAAATCAAAAGCATCCGGTGCGGGAATCGTTGAAGAAGATAAGCGCGGAAGGCATGGCAACCAAAAGAAGACGGATAGTGAAATATTAAATTCTGTAAGAGAGCACATAAATTCAATTCCTCGTGTAGAAAGCCACTATTTGAGAGCCAACACTACACGAGAATTTGTAGATGGTGGGCTATGTATTGCTGAAATGTTTAGAAATTATCAGGAAATCCAAAATAATGCTAACAAAGCTGCAGCAAACTACGAGACATATGCACGAATCTTTAATACGGAGTTTAATATTGGATTCTTTGCTCCGCGAAAGGATCAGTGTGATGTTTGCGAAGCCTACAAGAATGCAACGGCAACAGAGAAAGAAATCAGTTACATCAGACAGAAAAAAAGTTAAGTCGTAATGAAAAGGCCAAAGATAAGAAAAACGCTTGCGAAGTTGGATCCAACATAGTTGTAGCAACGTATGATTTGCAAGCCGTTCTTCCGGTACCGGTAGGGCAAACGTCTGCCTTTTTTTATAAATCGAGGCTGAATTGTTACAATTTCACCGTAAGTATTTCAAATAACACAATATGCGTCGTAACTTACTTACAATTTTATTTATAGGTATCGGAAATACAAAATGACCACACTGTATGTTATTTTTGGCACGAAGGGTTAGGGCATAGAGGTGCCAATGAGATAGGGTCTTGTATTTTACTCTTCCTTGAAGAACTAACCAGTACTCGGCCTGATACTGATGTTGTATTTTACACTGATAATTGTGGTGGCCAACAGAAGAACCGGTAAGAAGCATATCCCCTATGCAATATACATTTATTAATTACCCCATAAAGATAGTAATTTCTGTTAAATTAATTTCAGATTTATAATTACAAGATCAATCGACTTACCTGTAAGGAAGATCGATCGGAATTATCCGAGCATCTTCGCCGTCCCTCATTACACTTTGTAGTATACAACTTTTTCCCAATCGGTACAATTTTTAAAGAAGTTATCTAAAAACATGGTGATTCAGCCGACCCTGGCTAGCCGCTCGAGCTTATCGCCTTGATGCATCATTACAATTTTGGTTCGTGAGATTTTTGATTACATTGCATTTGGGGTGAAAGGGAGAAGGTAAAGACTGGGTGGGTTTGTAATGAGGGACGGCGAAGATGCTCGGATAATTCCGATCGATCTTCCTTACAGGTAAGTCGATTGATCTTGTAATTATCCTTCGCATCTTCGCCGTCCCTCATTACACTTTGTAGATGTTTAAAGTATTTGCGATGTAATCTACATTAACTGAAAATTGCGATATTTCTGTAGTCCTAGATTTGTAAGGTCATTTTATAAACTAAAATTCAAATTTATAACCATTAGATTTAATAACACACATATGAAGGTACATATATCATGTTTAACGCAACTGATATTAACCTTTAACTTATTTTTAATACTATACCAATATTCTTATGTAATATGATAACAAGTTGCTAAGTAAGTTATAATTGTAGCTCCATATTTATATGATTCTTTAGAAATTATGATTCAGTAAACAAGATGCAAATCCAGTGGGATTACCCACGCCAACTTTGTTATAGAATTTTGAGAATACTTTTGATTTTTCTGTCGAGCCAGCTGTCTTCTGAATGGTTTGTAATGTAACTCCAATTCTTTGAGCTGCTGAAGTTGCCCCGTGTCGCGTGCTATGTGCCCCAAAGATTTCCGTGTCTATACTGCTGGCTCTTAGTATTAACTTGACCCATCTGCTAATGGTTTGACTGCTGTCTGGGTGATAAGGCTTTTGTGAATGAGTATTACATTTTCTTTGGTTTTGCTACTTGTGGTATCGATTGCATCTGCAAATGCAACGATCTATTAGCATCTTTACAGTATCTGAGAATGCCGTAATTTCTGTTTTTGAACAGAAAAAATAGGTATGTTCACTAGCTGCAACTGCAATTGCAGACAGTGGAGGGTACGATCGATTGTATCTGCTAATACAACGAACTATTCACCTTTTATTGACTGGTAGCAGCGTTTTGTGCGTTCTATGTAAGTCTCTAATAGTGTGGCTATACATAGTTCAGGTTGATTGGTAAAATAAGGTAATATCAAATTAGGTTGAAGCCTGTTTAAGCCACCTGCTTTTATTTTATCCGGGAATCTGATTTCAATTATGTATTCATATTTAAAAATATTGTCTATTTTTACTTCCGGGTTGTCAGTGTGCCGGTGTGCCGTTATTAGTATTAAGAGTGTTACTAGCTTTAAAGTTAGATTTGTAGATTTAAGGATTCGTGAAGGTACATGCTCTTTAAGCGCTGTAGAACTGGGTAGGAATCCCAAGTAAGTAATTGAGTACTTGGGATTTGGGGGTCTTATGTTAAATGTTCCATTGAGAATCCCTTTTATAACCGCTTCGTCTTTTGTTTAATATTCAATATTGGAGAAAGTGCAGATTTGTGTGAGTTCATGGTAGAGTAGGATGACTCCGAAGACAATTGAATGTTTAGGAGCTCAATAAGTTTACGGTTTTGGTATATATTTGTTGGTGCTTACAAAACCACAAATTCCCCTATTTATTGTAAGTATTTCCATATTGTTTGAGGGCGCTATCTGTCAATGAATAAATAATCACTTTTATCGCTTCATTAGGTACGCTTTGTTATAGAAAGGCTCTCCTGACAATGAGGAAGTTTCATCAATTTTTTACTTTATTTTTTTTTTTATTATTTTTGCTGATTTTGATAGCCCATGAAAAATAAGTGAACACGTGTTTTTCTTTTTTCCATAAGCCAAAAAATGAGGCAGATACAACGCCTTGAGATGTGCTTATGACGTCATAATACACATGAATTGTTACGTCACACCATGCATAGTATATCTATATATACAAAACTAAAAACTGGTATAGCTCTTGTAATATTCATCTTAGTGGAAATAAAAAACACGTATCGATTCCTTTTTCACTGTTCTATAGTTTGCAATAAAAAATAATCAGTTTAATTTCTCCGGAGACTTCCTAATTTCCCTACAGCAGCCAGGGAAATTTTCTTCCACAATGGTTGTTTCTCTCTGCAAGGAGATGTGAGTAGGTATTTTTCAGGGTAAAAGATAATAGACTGTTCTGCCAGTAGGTCCCTTTTCTCTTGTGTAAACCCGAAAAATGAGCATTGTTGCGCGGGAATAACTACGCTTTTTTCAGAATTTATCTAAAACCTAAATCTTGTAATGTTTGTGTAATTTTATTTATACTTTTAAGCTCTCTTTTGAATTACCAATAACTAACTAGCCAATCGACTAAGTAGAGTACAGTTTTTATACCCTTTAATTTTACATATCTTACAACTGGTTTCAGTTTTGTGAAAAGATATGGAGCTGTACATAAACCAAATGAAACACAATTAAATTGGTATAATACGTTGCAAAAAACGAATCTTAACAACTTTTTTGACTACTGTGCATAGGTATAAGGAAATATGCATTTTTAAGATCAGTTTTTCCCAAGAATGCGTATTTTGAAATGAAATGTTTTGCCGTCCTATGTAGTCTTCTATTTTGCTAACCGGAGTGGTATCCTATTGAAAGGCATTTTATAATCCTGTACCCACTCTATTATTGAACTGTTTACCTTTAATTTCTGCCAATTCTGAACGTATAATTGTAGTTCAGACGGTTGGCTAATTAAATTATTGAAAGGGAGGGCTAAGGCACTAATCCCACGGACCATAGTTGTTTCTGTAATTGATACAGTAGTTGTCTTGGCAAGATTTAGTACTCTCTAATTTTGATGGTCTGAGGACATTACAGTTGGCAGCTGGTGGATACGTTTTTAGCATACTTTTTTTTTTTTTTTTTTTTTGCCTATTAACAAAGCGTGGTTTTTACTTTGTTCAGGACAGGACCATCTGGTGCTTCTGATGTTGGTAAGTCTTGATTCGGATAAGTTATTTCCTCCGCTAGCGTGAGAGGATCTTCTAATGCATCTGCAAATGCAAAAGATTTTCCTTGGTTTTGCTACTTATTATATCGATTGCATCTGCAAATGCAATGATCTATTAGCCTAGTTACAGCTTCTGCAAATGCTGAAATTTCTGTTTTTGAACAGAAAAATAGGTTCAAGAATATGTTCACTACCTGTAACTGCAATTGCAGATAGTGGGTACGATCGATTGTATCTGCTAATACAACGAACTATTCACCTTTTTGCTTGCTGCTTAACCCTGGTTATGCTTTCGTCTGCATCTGCAAATGCAACGATTTTTTAGCATATTTACAGTATCTGCAAATACTGTAATTTCTGTTTTGAACAGAAACCAACAGTGTAATAATTCGCTACCTCCAATGCAATGATTTTATGTAAGAGGGTTGCAATAGTATGGTGGTTATTTGTTTATGGTGGTTATTTGTGTTTGTATCTGCAAATACATAGCACTATACCGTTTTATTTTTGTCAATACATATATCCTTTACATCGGCAAATGTAGGGATATAGTGTGCCTCTAACCACTCCAACATAATACACCTACTGACGTGGAGGCTGTTGGGGACCCTTCACATCTGCATGTGAAGGCCAATTTTAGTTAAAGTTATTCGCATCTGCAAATGCGAATTGTTAAAAGGTATTGATATTATTTATTAACATCTCCTGCAAACAATGTTTACTCCAATTTTTTCCCTCTCCGGTCGGCTCATATGAACACGAATTGTTTAAAAATAATGCGTTCCGATATACATCGCTTCGACAAAGCCGAACGATAACATTCCGATAAATTTATGACGAGCGGCTAAATCCCGAGTTGCAATCCAAAATACTGCACGCGATGCGACACGAATCCATGTCTACGTCCTAGCAAAATTTCTATTAACTTACCTTTTTCCCTTAATTTTGGGTTACTTTGGGTTAGCCTTGGGTTAGTTTTGGTTAGCACTTGGTTAGTTCTTGTTGATTGATCCCCCGTTGCGAGCAAAGCGAACGGAGGGGCATGCAAAGCTATAATAATACCCAACTTGGGTTTTTTAGTCGCTCCTAAATTATGAGTCAGCTTGCCTTTGTGGCTAGTTTTTAAGGGTTAATTTCGTGAAAAAAGGGCTCTCTTCGACTTACTTAAAAAAAATATATTTTTTTTTTTGAAAATTATTTATTAATGCAGTAATAACAATAATTACAGTATACATAGTCCTTAATCCTCTAGACAGTGTTTTTAACACTGGTATTGAGGATAATTGCATTTTAGTAATAATAACAGTACGATTTCCTATAAACTCTCTAGTATTGTGGCTATGAATATCCTTTGAAATTATTATGATAATATTTGATTTTTGAGTTTTATTTATTATCCTGTAGATAAGTGGATCATGATTAAATATAACTTTTAGTTTTTGTTTTGCAATATTTGCATCAAATCGAATTGTAGTTTATAGTCCCACATGTGGCCCATACGGGGATCAATTATCGAAAACGTGATAATAATGCGAAGGCATTATAACCATTTGTTTCTATTTTTTATATTCCTTTATATGGTAAAAACGTTTTATTCTATGTAAAACATTAATAAATGTGCAGGTCGACCGGTATATTTCTTTAGTCAGCCTTTTGATTGTGTTATATAACCACTTTTTGTGATTGAATAGTATTGCTTTGGTAGGATGTACGATTACGATTAGACGAGATTACTAGAGAACGATTCGAATAGCTCGTATCGTTAACTTTTGCTTATTATTTATATTCATTTCGATATAATATATTTCAATTCCGAATATATTGTTTGATTCTGTGTATAATTGTGCACAGACGACAAATATAACAATGTTTTGTCATGCCCTCGTATATAAATGATGGTGTGTTAGTAATTTTTGACTGTAACCCGTTCGCACTCTATTTTATTCTAATATAGTTAGTTTTAGAAGTTTGAGAGTATTTTCCATTTTAATTTTATTAAGTAATAAATTAAGGGTTACAAGTGTCATATTTATTCATAATACTAAGGTAGCTTAGTATTATACACATCATGCTTTTATACGAGAGATAGTTTCTGTTTTTATATATATAAGATAACCAGGTATTTACATACATTTGAAATTTTGGCATATAATCTTATGTGAACTCACCCCCTGATTCGCTTCTTCCGATGAATATTGCTCCCTTTTTCGCCTCCTTTGCGAGCAAGACATATCACTACACATACACTGTACTTGAAATACGATTTCTAGGCATTTTTCTTCTTAAAACCAAAAGAAAGAACCGATTTACGGATTCTTGCTTGTCACCGATCGGTACAAAATTGTAATGATGCATCAAGGCGATAAGCTCGAGCGGCTAGCCAGGGTCGGCTGAATCACCATGTTTTTAGATAACTTCTTTAAAAATTGTACCGATTGGGAAAAAGTTGTATACTACAAAGTGTAATGAGGGACGGCGAAGATGCGAAGGATAATGGCAATGTACTTATATGCAGTGGAAAAGTTCCAGGTTAAGTCCATTACACATAAATTCCTCATTCGAGGACATACGCAGAATGAGGGAGATGCGGTCCATAGCACTATTGAAAAGTCGCTCAAGAAGGCGAAAAAATCGGGGCCTGTATACGTACCTGATCAGTACATTTCTATAATAAGATCCGCAAAGAAAAAAGGAAATCCTTTTATAGTAAGAGAAATGAGCTTCGGAGATTTTATGGATTTGAAGCTGCTAAGTGATGAGATGGTCTTCAATTACTCGAAAAATGTAAACGGTGATCAGATTAAAATGTCGGACATCAAAATGTTGCGTTTTGAAAAAGGTAACGATTTCTACTTCTACAAAATAAGCTATGATGATGATGCGAGCTGGCAACGTGTCCAGTTTAGAACCATCAGCAGGCGTTCCTCTGGTGCAAAGGATATAAAAAATATATTTCTAAAACCAGCATACAATTCGAAATTGCCAATAAGTGCAAATAAAAAGGCAGATATACTAAGTTTAATACAGAATAATATAATTCCTAGATTTTATGAACCGTTTTTCAGTACCCTTTTCTAAGCTGTAAAAATTGTAATTAGTATTACTCATGAAGTTTTTGCGAGTTTTTGTTATACTTATTTTTGAAAAATACTTATTTTTCCAATAGACTACTTTCCCGAAGCAATGAGTTTGGTAAATATGGGCTTTAATAAATTAATGTTTGTACTAAATAGTGTCATAATTTCATAAATAGTAAAATTCACAGCAGAACAATGACGCAAATGGAAGGTCATTGACTTCTGTAGGTTCTAACTGTTATTTTTTTTGAAAAATTCCGGATATTGCATGCACTATCTAAAACTATAATACATTTTCTGTACATTATAGCTTTCTTCATTTTTTGCAAAATTACAGTTGCTCAGTTAACCAATGTTTAGAAATAAAAAAACTTAAATCGTCATTTCTGAGGAATTGCTTTTTTTGCACTTGCGTCATTGTTCTTCTGGAGGTGCGATATATTATAATAAGTTGCTCCTATAGATATTTTATTGTCAAGAGAGAGAAAAAAAAGACAAACATAAATACCTATTGAACAAACTAAGTAAAATGCACATTAAAAAGAACTACTTAGACAATACACTCAAGTTAAAACCTATATTCTAAAAATTCCTTAACAGTGTATGGTTCTATAATTAATAAAATACTTTTCACACTTGATTTAAAGCTATTAAAATTTTGCTGTAATTTAACATCATTTGGCAATTTGTTAAAAAATTTAATACACGAATATGTAGGTCCGCTCTCTGTTACTGTAAGTCTATGTTTTGGAAAATTTAGACCCACATATCTAGTGACAGTAGTGACTATACTGTGATTCGGCACAAACTGCACGAATTTATCTCTGTTCCTGAACAGGAACACCAAGCACTCATAAATGTATATACCAGACAATGTCAATAAACCAAGCTCCCTAAATCGCCCCCTACAGGAATTTTGAGGTCTCATCCTGAGCATGGTTCTAATAGCTCTCTTTTGGGCAATGAATGCTCCGCCCACATCAGTCCCCCCACCCCAGAAGATAACACCGTACCTGAGCACCGAGTAAATGCTTGCAAAATAAACAGTTTTAAGGTGGTCTAAACTTAGGTATTTTGACATCACTCTTAATGAGTAACATGCTATGTTCACTTTTCTGCAAACAACACCCAGGTGCTCACCCCAATCCAGGTTCTCATCTATATGGATTCCCAAAAATCTCACACTAGTTGATACAGAAACAGTTTGATTATTCAGTACAACCTCCCCTGGCCTCCCAGTAGTATTCTGCTTTGTTCGAAAAAAACACAATTTGTTTTTTCTTGATTTAGAACTAATTTATTTTGCAAAAACCAATTCTGAGCTGCCCTTAAGAGATCAGATGAAATGCCCAGAAGATCCGACAAGGTTGACGCCAGAGTTAGAAGGTTAGCATCATCAGCAAAATTTACAAGATTACCCCTATTTTCTAAAATTTCTACAGCAAGATTGGGATTTTCTTTAGGATCAAAGGAAAATATAATACATTTCAGGTTTCTCAATGTTCAGAGCACTAAAACACAACTACCAATAGTTCTAAGATATTTGAAAATATGAGTAAAGAACTAAAAACAGAACCAAAACATGGAAATTGCAATGCAAGCAATGGTGAAAATGATAGCCATTCGCGCGCAGCTACGTCACAAAAACGCCAATGAGGGTGAGAGAGCCGCGGGGCACGGGGCAGAAAAAAGTGAACATGTGTTTAAAAGGGAAGGCGCCATCCTTTCATATTAGTTTATCATTCTTGAGAATTACCCATGTGTTCGCTGTACACTGGATCGCTTCCAATTGTCTGATAGGTCAGTGGTTAGATAGTGTGTTTGTGATGCGAAGGTTGCTGGTTCGATCCACGGTCACTTTTCTTAAGTGACCATGGGTTCGATCCCCGTCAGTGCCAAGCTATGTTTTTAATTCCTTTTTAGGTTATGTTAGTAAAGTTTTTTGTCTTGATTTTGGGTTAGCACTTGGTTAGTTCCTGTTTTGTTGAGTCCCCGTAACGAGCGGAGAGCCATACGAAATAACTTAATTATTGCCGACATTCAGTCAGTCGCCGACGGTCATCAGAATAGATCAAATCAGACCGCTGTCTGAAGACGCTAGGGCTAGTACGATTTTTCGGTTGAACCTTTGGCATTTGACAACACTGTTGTTCAATAGATAGGTGAGGTTATGTGTAATGTTTAGTTTTTTTTTTATGGAAGCGATTGAAGCGAAGAAATAGAAAGAAATATGAGAAATATATAATATATCCCCCGGATTTGGGATATTTTATGAACTCAACCTCAACAACTCGACTTCGACAAATAATTCTGACCTTGAACGATAATTAAAAAAAGGTAAAATTATATCATTTTGTTTGTAGGAGAAAACTAATCCTTCCTCTTGTCTCTGTCCTAACTTCCAGATTTCTGATTAATTGCCAGGAGGAGGGACGTCGTTGAGGAGAGGGAATGTGCATTTCATCAATCATGAAAGAAGAATTTGTTAGAACTAGCTTCAACACTTTAAACGTCACCTAGGCCGATTGCTGATTAATGTGTACTATAATTCTTTGTTCAGTTGCCAAGAACTTGGCCTGTATAAAACTAGGTTAAACACACTACCAAATAAAGAGAACTCATTATGTCTTCAGTAGAAACATCCAACATTTCTAATATGTCTAGCATTCTGGCAAATAATAAGGGTAAGCCAGGAATTATTCTGGAAACGGTGACAAATGCAGTTAAAGAAGAAAATGATTCCCAGTTTGATGAACTTAATACTTCCTGGATTAAAGAAGAAAATGATCAGTATTTTGTTGAGTAAGTATATGTAATTGTTTACCAAAAAGGTAAGGATATTTGGTCATTTCATGTGTTGTTTCTGAATGATTACTTATTACCACATTTTATAGCATATAAAATGTAAAACAATATGCCACAAATCTTTACCTACTAAAGAGCAGCAGGAGGAGGAGGAGAGCATTCCTCATAATAATATTTCACAATTTCATCTCTTGTGAACCTTTACCTAGGTAATGTAATGCAAACAAATAGGTAATGCATGTCTTGCTATGTGGAATCCTAGGTATGTAATATTTAAATACCTAGTTATGATTATTCACAAATGTTCACTTTGTATGTTAAGGGGTATTTTAATAGATATTGCATACTGATGATCACTTAGCACTGACCACCACAGGTAGATTATTATACACTCTTATATTTTGTTAAATTATTCTTATGCGCATGGCCGAGAAAATAAATATTGACTTAAATATGATTGTCTATATTTTTGGTGTATTAATTATGCAAATACTAAAATAGATGCAGTTGAGCATCTATAATTTTTTCTTTGAAGATAATGCTGTTTGTGGTGTTTTCTTACTTTCACTCTGCAGCTCATACTTGAATGCCTTTTTCTACAGCAGAAATGCAGAATTTAAAAGATATTGAGTAGAAATATCTGAGAAGGATACACTACAACTCAGAAGGGATAATTGGTAACCCTTATAGTTATAGTCATCATGGAGTATTGAAATCATTTGAATCTAATCCACTTCCCTGTTTTCATGCAAGGGCAGAAATAAATTTGAAATCACATGTAAATCGATTTGAAATGACAGTGTAAAGTTATCATCAAATTGACATACTTTTTCTTCACAAAATATTTTGAGTAAACGTAAAACATCATTTCGCGCCAAACATTCCTCCATGTGAATGGTGGAGTTTCTGAAGTTTTATCCCCTTTTGTTTTTTTTTTTTGTGAAAAATTCACACCAAAAGCTCTAAACATAACCAAACTTTATAAATTGAGCTACACATGAGCTTCATTTTTGTTTATTTTTACTTTTATTTATAACGGGCAAAGCCCAATTACAATAATTAGTGCTACATTCTAAATAGTCTAAACAATTTAAATAGTGCTGGCAGTCACCAGCAGACTAGAAAATAACAATACAGAAAAAACAAAACAGGTACAGATACCCCTACAACTCAAACTCAATCAAATTTCAATTTAGGGATAAATATGAATAAATGATTAATCAGAAGCCACTTATGTAAATCACAAACTATCACAGTTAAAGACTTGACACAGAAAGGTTTTGTAAGATGCAAATAAATCTATCTCATGATGTTGATTAACCAATCGGGCAGTTCTGGAAATGAAAGTACTTAAACCATAATTAGTCCTGTGAATTGGATAATTGTAGCTGTAGAAGGAAAACGTATATCAATCTTGTGGAGCAATTCTGGAGCTGCGGCTATTTCGTGTAATATATTATAAACAATTTTGAGATCTCTTCTTTTGTGACGATTGGCAACATATTAAGCAAAGTTAGTATTTCATAGTCGGTATAGTTATCCAGGATATTTAATTTGTATGCCACCTGTTTTAAAAAACTTGTGCTCTACCAAACTAAGAGTTTGAATTTTGAATATGGATGCCATAAAAGGCAGACCAGATGCAAGAGATACTCCAGATGGGGGCAAGCAAGGGCACAATATAGGGTATTCAAGGCCCCGAGATTAGTGAACTTTTCAGTGATTCTTTTAATAAAACCCAGTATTTGAAAAGTATTACTAACAACATGATAAAGGTGTTCAGAAAACTGCGGAATTGAATCCAAAGATATACCCAGGTGCTTCATAAAAGATGTATTCTTGAGGTAGCCTTGGTTCAAATTCAAATTCAAAATATGCTTTATTGTCAGAAGAAAAAACAAAAAATCTCATTGACAAAGCTGAAATAAACATTAAACAAATATAATTATAAATTATTGTAGACACTAACAAAAATACAATAATACTAACAAAACTAACAAAAAAATATGCTAAAATGTTTCCTCCAGAAACTCGGATACCTCATAATAAGCTTTCAAGATCAACAGCCTCTTTACTTGGGATCTAAATCTTTTTTTATTGACGATCTGTCTTATGGCTAAAGGTAAATGATTAAATAATTGTCTGCTACCAAAAACAATCGATCTCCTAACCAGACTGCTGTGCGGTGCAGGCAATCTAACACTATAAGTTTGTCGAGTATTATAAAGTCGTTCATTCGAAGTTGAGGTGTGTTTAAATTTTTTATGGATCATACAAACTGATTCCAAAACAAATAATGAAGGAAGAGTCAGAGTTCTATGTGCGATAAACAATTGCCTGCACGAATCTCTTGCTCCAACCCTACACATGTACCTCAAGGCCCTCTTTTGTAATAAGAATAAACCGTTAAACAGTTGCTTTGAGCAAGTATCCTAAAAACATAGCCCAGACCTTAGATGGGATTCCATCAACGCAAAGTAAGCATTCCTAACCACACGAAACTCCAACTCCCTTGACAGCATCCTAACAGCGTAGCAATTCGAAGAAATTTTACTGTTCAAATTAATGATGTGAGCTTCAAATTTGAGTTTACTATAAATATGCAAATCCAAGAATTTATTCACATTTAGTTCAGTTAATGTGGTATTTTCTATGTATACATTACTTAATTCACATCTAAGAGACATTACATTGGTCTTGGAAATATTCAAAGCAAGACTATTTGCATCACACCAGTGTTTTATCACAGACAAATCCTCATTAACAATTATTGTAGTGTTCAACAAATTGACATTGTCGCTATGCCACAGTATAGTAGCATCATCCGCGAATAAGGTAAATTTTCCCTGTATATCGAGTTCTGCCAGATCATTCACATAGAGGAGAAACAAGATTGGGCCTAGTACAGAGCCTTGAGGAACATCAAAGTCAATATCCCTAGCCTCCGATGCAGTCCCACCAAATGATACGTTCTGACTACGACCTGACAAGTAACTCTCAAACCACTTAAGAGCTGTACCTTTAAAATCGCACGCTTCCACCTTCCACAACAGAATTTTGTGATTGACACAGTCAAAAGCTTTTGACAAGTCGCAGAAAACTGCAGCCGCCACATCCTTATCATTAAGGACCATTAAAAGTGACCAAGGCGAGATCTCTGGGGCACCCCGAAGGGGTCATTGAAAGCCCTCGAGAGGAAATTACCGATCCTGACAATCTGTCTGCGCCCTCATAGCTCTCAAACCAAGAGATTAGAGGTTCATCAATCCCAAACCTTCTGAGCTTATGAAATAAGACGCTATGGGGTACCCTGTCGAACGCCTTGGAAAAGTCAGTGTAAATTGTATCAATCTGCCAGCCTCTCTCCATGACACCCGACAGAAAATCCACATGAGCTAGCAGATTTAACTCAGCTGACTTACGAGGTCTAAAACCGACTTGTTGATCGATTAGAAGAGGCTAAAGTAGAGGAGACAAAAAATCGCAAACCAAACTTTCATCTGGGAATATTCCAGTTTGGAGTCAAAGATTAAAGATATGGTAATGAGGTCTGGAGAGATTAAAGCAGCAGTTCTTAAGAAACAATGTAGGCACTCCCTCTAGCCCAGGACCCTTGTTAATGTCGAAAGGTGAAAGCTTAGTGAAGATATCAGAATATGTGATATGCAATTCGGAGATATGGATAATGGAGGAAGATATCTTGTGGTCGGGTGCATTAAGGTGGCTCTATGAATAGACTATGGAGAAGTAATCAGCTAACATGTTGGCAATATCCCTGCCAGATCCACTTGACTGGTCTAGTTAGCTAAGTTCGGAAGGAAAACCCTCGGGAAAACCGTTATTTTTCCGCTTACTGTTAACAAAGGACCAACATTTTTTAACATTTGTGCTGATTGCCATTTCAGTGTGATAGATATAATTATTATAAGATTCTTGTGTCGTTGATTGTAGCTTTGTTCCAACCGACTAGAAAACCGTACGAGGGACCGTCATTTCTAGTTGTCAATTTCATTTTTGAAGGTGATAAATACCTGTCATGTTGATAAACGAATTATGCTACTGGAAATTACCGTCCCATGTACGGTTTCTTGCTCAGTTGGAACATAGCTGATATAAACGCCTCAACCTTTCATCCCGATAATAGTCATTAGTAAAAGTTTTTTTGTGGGCAATTTTCTTATGAATTATACAATTTTTAAGATTATCGGGAATATTCTGGCTGAGTACTTTTTCAAAGGTACAAAACTATCAATAGTAATAAAAATAATATCATACAAAACATTTAACATTGTATTTACTGTCCTATCCCTAAATAAAATGTCCCAATTAAATTAGTCCAAAAACTGTCTTATTTTGTGAAAATTGGCGGAGTTAAAGTCTCTATAAAATCCTTCGAGTTTAAAACAATCATCAGCTTCTGAAGTATTTGCTTTTGTATGAATATAAATATTAATATGAAGTGGTGGGTGGATGACAGGGGGAACCAAGCGAAAGTCATGACATCTGTTTCCGAATCCCGAGTCAAAACTAGCTCCGCAATAGGTTATTGTGTGAAGACAGTAAGTGGTTTCGTTCAAAGAGGTTGTGAAAGTTGCAGGTAATGGATATAGTCTGTATGCAGGCTGCGTCCTGAGGAAATTCCACATCACTTGCTGATAACATAGAGTTCAGTTCTTTGTCCTGCCATACCGCATATCTCATATTAAAGTCACCGATAATATGCAAAGGAAAGTTGAGCATTCTCAGAGCCAGGCCATGCAGAGATTCTGAGAATGTTGAGTATGTTTGGACAGGAGAATTAGGAGGTATATAAACCGCTCCCAGGATAAAGCTCGCTTCGCCAAAACCAACTGAAACGAAGATCTGTTAAATAGTTTCTGGAACTTGTAATGTTTTGCCGGGCAAGGATTTATGAATGGCTATGAGTGCTCCACGCCCCTCTCTTGAAAATACTGGTCTCTGATGAGCGATCCTTACGATAGATGAGAAAGTCGGTGAAAAAGAGTTCGGCATAGAAAATGCTGCTGTGAACCCAGGTTTCTGTAAGTACAAATATGTCATATTGGCAGGCAATGCATTTTGTTGTAACTGGTCTAGTTTGGTTCGTAAACCTTGAGTATTTCTGATCCAGTCGCCATTTTTATGTAAGGCAAGTTAATTTAAATCCTGATACGATCTCAAAAAAAGGTGAATCGACCTTGAGACTGAAAATTATTTCAGTACTTGTTTCATTGAGGTTTCAATACCAAAACCATATTCAAAACTTTGAAATTCACTCATTGGAGAAGACTGATGGTCTGGTTAACAGTGATCCTTATCATCCACTATTGAACATAGTGTAAGTCATGCTGACTACACCTGTTATGATTTAAAAATTACTGATTTTAACTTAATTAATGGCTATTTTATTTCCATTTATGCTCTGAGGGTATAAATGTTCTTTTTGGGAGATTTTCGTTAATACCTAAAGTATTTTTCTATACAGGTAACATATAAAAGTAATTAATTTTATTTTACAGAGAGTTCAATGAAAAAGAATGTAATGACTATTTAGTTCAGCCAGAGTATATAAATCATGAAGAAATTAATATTAAACGTGAAGATGAAAAAAATTGTAATGAATATTTCATTCAGCCAGACTTTGTAAATTATGAGGAAGTTGATGTTAAAGTTGAAGATGAGAAAAAATGTAATGAATATTTCATCCAGACAGACTCTATAAATCAAGAGGAAGTTGATATTAAACGTGAAGATAAAGAGGACGTCTTAGAATCCAAGTAAGAAATTTAACATTACAATATTCAATTACAAATTTCATGCATGTGGTTGTTTCTGGTTAGGTAAGGAGTCACAAGACGTTTCTCCAATTGATAGGTTATAATTGCCACCAATTAGAGTCCATAATTCCTGCAATACGTTAGAGAGTATATATACAAGGTTTTTCATTTACAACTCCGAGGGCTCTAACGAATGAAGATATATTTATTTTGTAAAAAGTTGTTACATATGACGATGACGCTTCGAAAATGTAAATCGATTGCATGAGCCTTGAAAGTAGGTACATTTAAAAGTGCATTGAATTTTAAGTATTTTTTGTCATTTGCTCCAACTCGATTACACATTTTTTTTAATTTTAAAAATGAATCAGCCGTGAATAAAATGCTATAATTAATCATTGTCCATAGCAATTCGTTCAATTTTGTTCAAGATTTCATACTTCTGCTCGAACACAACTGTCAAAAGTTGGGTAACGCTTACAAGCGTTCTCCGTGTACTAATAGCAGAACATAGTGCGATAATCTTCTTTATCAAGTCAGTCATATCTTCAACGTTTCCTAGACAATATTATTAGGTGCCAATTTGGACATTGGATTTGTATGTGAGACGTTGTCAAAAGGATAAGTCGTGTATATCACAGTTTTTTAATGGTTTATGGAAATGGTCCAATACAGTAATCAAGAAGAAGTGAGCATGTTACTGCTTTACGGAGAATGCAGGTTAAATGCTAAGGACGCACAAAGAGTGTACTTTTGTAGCTTTGTGCAGGAACTTGAGAAATTATGGTTGCTTTCTGAAACCGAAGAGAGATAGAAGGAAGATCATTACAAATGATAAAGCAAATTTGTAATAATCCGAAAATTTCCCTAGCTAAAATCAAAGAAAATACTAGTGTCTCCATTAGTTCGTCATGGAGGATCCTTCACAGAAGCAACCTTCACCCGGTTTGCCGGTTTGTATACTCAAAACGAAAATATTTTAGACAACATTTTATGGGCCGATATAATTGTCGCTATTGGTCCCAGAATCCTCTTCGTTGGATTAGAGAAAGAATAAACCAACGCGATCTTGGAGTCAATGTTTGGTGCGGTTTATTAAATGGGTATCGCGGTTACCCTCATTTTTACGAAGGCACTTTAACTGGAGAACGCTATTCAGATTTTCTTCAAAATACACTTCCAGAACTATTAGAGGAAATACCCCTTAAGCAAATAATGAATATTTGGCTGCATCAGGACGGGGCTCCAGCCCATAATTCCCAAATTGTCCAGGATTATTTAGGCAGGCAATATGCCTGGTGCCACCGGACCCATAAGATGGCCGGCAAGGTCACCAAACATAACACTATTGGAATTTTTTCTTTGGGGGGGAGGGGGGGGCACTTAAAAGATATTGTCTACGAAACGCCAATTGAAGATATGGCCCACTCGAAATTTATTGCAGCATGTACTGCTATTACACGAAGAACGCATGTAAGGTACCCGTGCCAACCCCAAGTGTTGCTCGCTCTTCTTCTGGGCTCAAACTCATGCTGGGATCCATTATAGGCTGGCGTCTGCGCAGATTCTAACGTGGCATAGGCTCAGCCTCGGTTGCTTCGATAATGTCCTGGTTGGTTTGTTGAGTGGAGCCGGGGTGATGTTCTTGAAGCCACGGCGAACCTTAGCCCAAGTACTCAGAAGTCCAAAGGACAAAGTAAAGTTTGAGAACCAAGGAGTGTACAGTATATCTTGCGGCGACTGCTAAAATCATACATAGGGCAGACAAATAGACGAATTTCAACTAGAATCCAGGAGCACAAGGACAGCATCAGAATGAAGCAGACTACAGCAGCGTGCCACGCTTTTTCTTTCTTCTAATTGGCTGCGCAAAACCTTCACCTCAGCTTAGAAGAGATCGAGGGTGAATAATATCAAGTAAGAAAAATTTTAAAATTGAAATTGAGTGACTTTACAAGTAAGATGCGTAAGCTAAAACGAGTCGTCTTCAAAGCGTGCAAATAGGCCCTAGCTCTAATGCCAGAGAGTAAGGGTGGGTTTTATTTATAAGGCGCCACGGGCTTATAGACGGCAAAATTAAATCAGAAGATCCAGCGCGTCTTCGTTCATCAATTATTAACCAGACTCTATCTGACCATAAAGGCACTCTTCTTAGAGGCTAGAAAACTAAATCAGGAACAAGACAAAACAACGCCAAATCTACAGAAAGGGAGCGAGAGCTCCCTAATAAAGGTACCTAAACAAATCGATATTCGGGAAAAAGTTCGCGTTGCTCGTCTCGAATCTCATGAAATTATACCCGATTATTTTAATAAACTACGAGCCTGTTTCGGCCAGTTAAAAATGTAAGTTAAATTTTAGGTTGCGACTTATTAATTGGAGTAAAGAAAATTAACTTAATTAGCAAAAAATAAGGTTTAATTAAAGCTTAATTCTTGAGCAAAGAAAATTACAGTTTGGCGTATCTTCGTCAAGGAGATGAATTTAAGTTAAATCTCGGGTTTATTTACCAGAGTAAAGAATAATACGGTTAGGCGTTTAGATTTAAACAAAATACTAATAATAAAGCTCACATTCAGTTCCTCGGTGGGTTTCCGGGAGGAAAAAAACCATACACTTCCTCTGACGAAGAAGGACTCCAACGGTGTCCGGAGCAAGTCACAGTCCAGAGACCAGATTGGCGTGGCCTAATGACTAAGCTTTGAGAGCTCGTAAATGAAGCCCTGCCGGTCGAAATACTCTGTCGGTTGAAGTACCCCGACGGTCAAAGTACCGCTACGGTCGAACCCTGTAGAACATCAAAATATTCAAGGTTCTGCATGTAACCCATGACCAAGGGAAATTAAAAAAAAATATATATATATGAAGAGAAAAAAGATGAAAAAAAAATTACCTGTAAAGGGTTGCTATTCGACTAGATCGTTGGAACGCTCAGGTAGGTCGTGGACGCACAAGGAGGCTTCTGTAAAGAATTAAGACGCAATTAAAATCCACTCACGGCGTCCCAAAATAGCGGCATTCGTAGTAGAGAGACAAAAAAAGATCACACCTGCCTAAAGCAGCATTAAATCCCAGTTGCGGGGCGAGTTCCAGGCACTAACAAACAAAACTAACCAACGTAAGGCAAAATAAAGCCTGAAACTCTAGAAATTGGTCGCTTTGAAATTCTGCCTACTAAAAATTACCACCGACCAATAGAAATGTATCCACCATCACACGGTTACGGAAATTATGACTCACAACAAGTATACATCGCAACCAAAATTGCTGACCAATCAAAATTCAACACGCAAAAATTAATAAGTCCGACATTGCGCTCGAGGTTGAACATCCACAGCGACATGGCTATATTCACGGTTTCATAACTATCTGGAAGCGGATATGCAGACTTTAATCTCGGGGGGTCCCTACGCGCCAAATTCAATTGGTTCTAAATTGAAATTTGTTTAGCGACGCAAATTTTATTTCAATTGTCTCGATCAAGGTATCATCGAAGCCAGCCAGTAAGTACGAATGCTCTCGAGGCAATATGAATGGTGACGACTTCTAAGGTTATTTACGCTTCGACATACGATAGCCAAAATGGCCTGTGACAAGCGCTCTACCAACACCACTTCTCAACAGGACACTCCATCGATTTCAACATCGCCAGACAACTAGCCACAGTGGGGACCACTACAAAACCCGCATAATCAGAGAAGCCCTAGAAATAGAAATCGAAAAGAACGGACAGCTTTGGAAATAATTTCTTAAGATTCAAGAGCATCACGCCGCCTCGACTCAACAAACCAACCAGTACATTATCGTTTTAATTTTTTTATTTGTTTCCCACATCGAAAAAAAAGGCGTGTACTGTGCGTCCCAAATTAGATTCCATAATTATTATGTAAATAAAGAAAACATATTTTATGTGGAACTTTTGTTAAATCATGTTTTGCCTACCAAGAAAACATGTTTTCCTTCGTTCTGCTCTACCATCCAAAGCGAAAAAGCGGTATCTGCAAAAATGTAAAAATTGAGTTATTGCCATAGTTGGACCGTTAAGGAACAAAACTATTTCGCTGCAAATGAAGAATGCGGTATCTGTATCCTACCTTACGAATTTGAATACTTTCAATCAGCCGTATGTGCAAAATTCATTCGATTGCTTAGGAATAATGCGGTATCTGCTTACTGCTTAGCGAAAACGCGGTAAAAGCGTAAAATTTGCGCGCACTCACCCCTTTTACCCTTAAGTCGGGTACAGACATGCAACAGAACTTCGTACCGTAACACCGTCGCGCAACAAGTGTGGACGGCACCGCGTAACACCGCAACATCGAGCCGTCCCATCGTTTGTCGGCATTAGAGCGTCACATCAAATGATACGGGCTGATGTTGCACCACTTGTTTGCATATCTGTCCAGGTCTGCGTAACATTCGTTGCGATTTGTTTTCCTTTGCATTTTATTCAGTTGAAGAAGTATTTAAGTATGGAGTGGGCGGAAGAATCTACCATAGAGTTCATCGACAGTTGTTCGTAATAAGAAGATTTTGCGGGATACAAAAAACCGAAATTATAACAAAATAAAAAGGAATGATGCTTGGGACGAACTGGCTGTGGAGTTTCACATTAAACTCAATCATGGCTGGAACGACGGCTCATATGATACGCGACGATGTTCTATATGGTTAAAATACTGAACACCACGTATTTCCGACGCGTTACAAGAATTGTTGTGCGACGGTGTGACGATACGAAGTTCTGTTGCATGTCTGTACACGGCTTAATAAGGCGGCAGTTGCCGCGATTTTGCTAAGTAACTTTAGTCAAAATTAGTCATTTCCTGCCAGCGTCGCAAAGCGAATTGTTGTTGATATGATCTTCTCGACCGTTGAGTGAAAAGCTAATATTACTGTGACAAGTGTCCAAGTGTTATTTGTTGGGAACCTAAGGTGGCTCGGCCAACCGACTAGTAGTCCTTGCACAAGAACCAATAATAGATAATAGCTTTTGCTGTGATCGTGGAAAAAGGTAAGTAATGCTATTTAATTAGTAACCAGTGCAGGATCTAAAGTGAGACAACCGTTGCAATGCCCCGGAGCCCCAAACACCAAGGGGCCACGGGCTGAAGGAAAAAAAAAAACGCTGCTGACCTACAACATACCAAAACCATGTTTAAACTTTAAGCTACCACACACCGAAGGTACGGCACCTATTGTATTGTTATTATATCTTTCTGAAAACGTAAGAAATAAAAATTGTCGGATCTTGAAAATATTGTGTTTTAGCACATTTTAAACACTTTTTGTTCCGTTTTGTCTGTCTGTCTGTCTGTAACCAACGCCGATATCTTAAAAATTGCTTGACCGATTTGAGCTAAATTGGGTGGGTAGGCGAGCTTTGGCCCACAGACGGTCCCATTTTAGAGGCAATAGAACCAACCCCCCAGGGGCGGAGACGACCGGGCTTGCGTTTCGGATAAATAAAATTACGTCCTGAAAGTGTAACATTTAGCACGTTTAATATATGGTAACTTAGGAGTATTTAAAGAATTAAAAAAATTAAAACCCATTAGAGGCATAGTGGATGGGGGTGTGGAGGCAGAGAAGGTAAAATATTAAATATACCATGTGAGGTTTCTAATTAAAGAAAATTTTATCTAGTTGACAAAAATTATGTCGTCCGGATAAACAAGATGTGTGAATATGTTTAGGTTGAAGGAAATCTCAGCTTATTGGGACAATATTTATTAAATATTCGAATCAAAACGCCAACGTTTCGACACTGATCAGTGTCATCCTCAGGGCTAGATTACTACGAGTCACAATTAAGACGAGCGATCATTAAGAATGAATCTCATGCCGTCACAATGCTGCTACCGAAACATCATTGTGACTGCATGAGATTCATTCTTAATGATTACTCGTCTTAACTGTGACTCGTAGTAATCTCTTTACAGCTTTCTGTTGATTCTAACTTAAACATATTTCTCACACACCTTTTCTGCAAGACCAGTATCCTACCTGTCTTCGCGCTGCCACCCCAGAAAATAATTCCATACCTCAATCGAGAGTGTACATACGCATGATATGCTATTTTTGCAGTGTGCTCACCAATATCTACTGCAAGAACCCTTAAGGCATAACAGCAGGAGGCTATTTTGCCTGCTAGAGAGTCGATGTGATGTCTCCAATCCAGCCTGTGATCTACTTCAATTCCAAGGAAGGTTACATGATCCAATGTCCGAATTCCTTTATCGTTTTGTGTGTATATAGTGGAAGAATTGGTTTTGTTATAATTGAATTTTATTACTTGAGTTTTATCGACATTTAGCAGTAAGTTATTAACCGTAAACCAGTTTTCTAGTAGCGATAGTGTATTAAAGATATTTAAAGTCATGGTTTCATTGTTATCGCCACATAAAGTGACACTCGTATCATCAGCAAACTGTACGGCATTATCCACTATTTCAGCTAACTCATTCGTGTAGATTACGTACAGGAGAGGACCAAGTATGGAGCCCTGGGGAACCCCCCCCCACGGACAATCTCAAACCTCGACTCAAAACGACTGTCAGCAACGTATTGCTTCCTCTGAGCCAAATAGGACCGAAGGAGCCGCAGAGGCACCCCACGGACCCCACACCTATCCAGTATCTCCAACAAATGGGTGTGGTCGACACTGTCAAAAGCTTTTGACAGGTGTAGACACAATGCCACTGTTTCTCAACCCCTCTTTAATGAATTTAGGATTTTGCACAGCACTTGATAGATTGCCCTTATTGTAGATTTTTTTTCCTAAAGCCATTTTGATAGTTGGATAGTAAGTTTTCTGCTTCAAAGAAGTGCATTAGTCTTTCGTAGATAACTTTTTCAAATATCTTGCTAAAGTTATTTAACAACGCAATCGGTCTATAATTTTTTATTTCGCTTTCAACTCCTCTCTTATAAATTGGTTTTATTTTTGTTATTTTTAATTCATCTGGGAAAATTCCAGATTCAAAACTTTGATTAATTAGAAAACTTAAAGGGTTTGCTATTTCTTTTGCTGTTGCTCTTATTACTGATACAGGGATTTCGTCTTGACCAGTTCATTTTTTGTTTTTGAGATTTTTTTATGACATTGATTATTTCATTTGGTGTGGTTGAGTACAAGAAAAAAGATTTTTGTGAGGTTTTTACATTTTTAAGGCTTCTTTTTTGTCAATTTTTAGATTAGGAAAGGTATTTATGTAATGTTTGTTTATATCATTAAGAAATTAAAAATTTGATTTATTTTTGCTTTGTTTGATATTTTCAAGAACTGTACCTTTATTTTTTGGTAAATTTCCTGTACATTTTTTAACAACATTCCAGACTGCTTTTCCTGGATTTTTAGAATTTAATATGGAATTATTTAAATATCTTTTTTTTGCACAGGAAACAACTTTTTTATAAACCTCAACATCTTTTTTTTACTTTATGAGATCATTGTGGGATCTATTTTTCTTTCTGTATAGATTGCGTTTGGTTTTTGACGATATTTTAATGCCATTTGTGATCCAAGATCTAAATTTTTTAATTTTTTTTTTTTTTGAAATTTTTAATAGGAAAAATTAAATTTATTGCCCGTTTCAATAAGTCTTTAAAACAGCTATACCCTACGTTTACGTCGCTGGAATTGTAGACATCACACCAGCTCTCATGCCCCAAAAATTCTGCAAAGTTTTACATTTTTGCCTGCGAATACACTCTCTTCTTGACCACCCGCTCTGGACCCCTCGTAGAGGGCAGCACAGAGACTCGCAGAAGCTGGCCCTCATGACCAGAAAGTGAAGTTGTTACCACTTTACCTAAAAATGAATTGTTAAAATTTATGTATACATGGTCAAGAAGTGTGGCACTAGTTTTTATTATTCTGGTAGGTTGCTTAATTATTTGAGTAAAGTTATAGCATTTCATTAGGTCACGTAATTGAATCTCTCTAGTTGAACAGCCCAAGAGATTTATATTAAAATCACCACATATAATACTTTTATAATGGAGATACTTAGTATTTATAAAATTGAGAGCCTCATTAAAATTTTGTATAAAAAGATCAAATTTGTCTAACATTAAAGAAGGTGGTCTGTAAAACAAATAACAATTAATTTTTGCTTTTTTAAAACAGCTGCCGCATACTCAACTGTTCCTTCAACACTTTTGCTTAATATATTATTTTCTTCAAAGGCATCAATATGAGCATTTACCAAGACACAGGACCCTCCATGTACTACTTTCTTCCAAGCACAGACATTGTTGCAAGTTCCCCAATTTGTAAGGCTGATTTTTCACAGTCCAAGAACCAGTGTTCGGCGAGACAAACAATTTCTGGATATCCCAGGCTCTCCAGTTGTACTTCCAAATCGTGCTGTTTGTTTTTAAGGCACTGAACGTTTTGATGAAAGACTAGTAGTTCATTCCGTAAACATCCCTCTGATTTCTCGGTGGAGGCCTTGAAGTTCTTCTCTGTTGACTCCAGCCTTTGTCCATAGGTTGATTGCGGGTCAGGTACAAAAAATTGCTAAATGAGACTCCAGATGGCCAGAGGTCAGCTTTCATTACTTTATCAATATCATCTTTTTGTACTCCAATTTTGAAGGAGTTTCTCCATTGATCTTTACGAGTTTTGAGCTTTTCACATATAACGTTTTGGAGACCCGTGTTGTCCTGCACATATGAAGCCAATGCATCTGTACTCGTGTCGGGTGTAAAATTAGTCACAAATATCCACGAGGTGTTTGGTTTTTCAGCTACTCGTAAACCAGTTGCACTCTCTCTGGTGCCCATTAAACGAACTCTGCGATTGGAACTCTGCGGTTGGCTATCTGAAGGAAGGTTTCTGTTGACATTTAACTGCGCTCCTGATGGACTTAATGGTGGATCTGTGTACTTTTTGAGAGTAGCTTCAGTAACACATTTTTGAACCGTAGAAAGATCGATTTTTGGCTGGTGGGACGGAGGCTGTATCTTAATCAAGTTGACTTCAGTTTGTTGTTTCGCAGTACTGATATTTTTGGTGGCTTATAATTTTCTTCTGTATTATTTGTCTTCATATCCAGGGGACTCTGTTTCAAGTAGCTTTTAAAGTTTTTGTCCAGGTCTTTAGATATTTTATCCAACTTCGTCTCATAAGACTTTCAAACTGTTTATAGAGTCTAACAGGCTTTTCTCGAAGTCAGTCTTTATGGATTTTAATTGGTCATCTAAAACGGCCGATAACTTATCTGTAAAGTTTCTTACTGAACCCTGAACTACAGGTATGCAGTCAGGGCATGCAAAAAGCAATGTTCTCTTACTCAGCCTGGTTACGTGTGCCTCTGATGTTGTGAAACTAGAGCCACTTATGCAGAACTGATTTTTACAGAAGTCACAAACTATTTTAAACTTCTTCTCATCTTCTGTAAGGGCTCTTGTGCACTTAAAACAAGCCATTTTTAGATCACAGGAGTAGAAATTGTATTTTCAGATTTCGGTTTAAGGTTAGGTTTTCACTTATCTTCAAATATTTTAATCATCCCAACAAATTTTTACGTGATTTTTACGACTTTTTATCCAGTAAAACCTGGAGAATGTAATTTTGTGTATATTTTTGGTTTATTAGGCCTATTTACTGCAAAAACACAACTTTTTCGGAGCCTTTTCCAAATGTAAACAACAAACACAACAACAACAAGTAAAGTGTATTACATTTGATTAAAAATTCTTGGACGCATAGTTAGAGGGTGTAAAATATTAAATATATCATGTGGGGCATCTAATTAAAGGAAATTTTATTTAGGTGACAAGAAATACGTATGTTGATTTTTAGCTACCACCACGATACACATATAACGGTATGCTGATTTCTAGACTCGTTTTTGACTCACCCGCGCATCTACGGCACCCGGGAAAATTTGACGCTGTCATAGTTTAATTAAGTGAATTTTTAGATTTGTTTTGTGTTTATATAATGTTATAGGATTATTTAAATTAAAAACCTATAGTATAATTATGCCGAACTGTGCTACTTGTAAGAACAATAATAGGACCACCAAAGGGAGTAATATTAAATATTTTCGTTTCCTAAACATGAGTTAGCAAATCAGTGGATTCGAGCTTGTCGAAGAGAAGATGGAATTAACGTAAAAGATGGTGAGTATCTTTAATTATTAAAGCTTTACTTTATTATTTATTATTTTTATTACACATTTCCACGATTTACATGATTTTTTATGGCAGTGGCGCACACTCTAAAGGGACATCCTATGGCTAGAGATGGATCCTATTTTCACGTACCGTGCCGTGATTGTAGCTGCCGCTAATTCGACATTCGGGTGCTGCTGTGCCTTAGTTCCGTTCTTTAAACTGTTCATGCTCCAGCCAGACACTTGTGGTTAAAAAATATTTGCCAAAATTTAAATAAGTAAAAAAAATAAAGCAACATGTATTATTGAAGTGAAACTTCTTAACGCGCGCCGGGAGGAATATTTACACATGCTCACATATGAAGGTACCAGGGTGCTAAAATCGTTAGGTTCTGTAGCGCTACAAAAGCTGATTGATTTGCGCACCTAATCGCCCCATCTCTTCGCCATGCAATCGTTCTGTTCCAACAGCTCTCGTGGCCGAGGGGTCTAAGGAGGTTAGGTCTCGATTCGGCGGCTCTATCGGCGGAGCGGCGCGGCCTGAGTTCCAACCCCGTTTCTTTTATTTTTTTTTAAGGTTTTATTTTTTTTCATTTGGGCCTTTTCTTTTTGTTAATTGAGTGGTATATTTTAAAAAACTACTTATTAACGAAATCCGTTACAATATGTATATGATTTTATTGTGATATGTTTGTTAGCTTACAAGCAAAAAATATGGGATTTGCTCTATTTCCTTGGCAAGATATAAGCGAAACTTTTATGAAGAATATATTTTTTTTTCATTTAGGCCTTCCCTTTTTGTTAATTAGTATTATATTTAAAAAATGGTATATTTAAAAACACTACTATTTAACCAAATCCGGTACGATAGGGGTCGTCATTTCCTTGACAACTTCTTGATTTTGTCTTGATCTTGTTTTGGTTTCAAGACAAGATCATGACAAGAAATAATCTTCATTTTTCAAGACAAGACAAGAAATTAGTTATCAAGCCCAAGATTTCTTGGAAAGAAACCAACAAAATCTTGAAATTTCTTGAAAATGTAAAATAAAAAAAAACTCATTGGTTTTGCTAGTTTATTGAAAAAAGAAACAAAGCAATGAAACATTTATAATGAAAATTATTATGTAAAAAATAACTTTTTTATTTTCAAAGATTTTTGGATATGTTATGGCTTAAGGTATTGGGATCAAAAAGTACTTTGCAAACCGAGTCTACTTCAGTGGAAATGAAATAAATATGTAAAAATGGGCAAAAAATATTTGAAAGGGTTCAAAATATTGACTATTAAATAATGAGGTCAAAACAAAGAAAATTAAAATTGTATTTTAAGTTTGGTATAACTATATCTTGTGGGCTAAATTAAATTGAATAATTTTTTAATGCTTAATGACTTTTTATTTGCATGGGATTTTTATTTATTATTTTTGGATATGTTATGGGCCAAGATATTAGAATCAAAAAGAACTTCTCTCAGCTGATCTACTTCTATGGTGTACAGAATATTTGAATTTACGTAATTTTTTTAAATTAAGAAAAATTAATTTATGAAGGAATTAATTATAAAACAATACTATCATGACCGCGTGCCCCTCGATTCTACGCATCAAGTATAAACATTACATCAACCAATCTCATCCCGACTTTTTTACTTAGTTCTAAAATGTTGAAATAATACCCTTTTATACATTTAAACTATTTTCTAGAGTAAAACTATGTATAATATATCAATTATAATTAGTAATATAAATATAGAATGTAAATGCTTTTATTCTTTAGTTAACACAGGTACACGTATAATTAGGAACGTACCTATTATCGAATATTTCCCTTATGTATAAAAAATGCCATTAGAAGAGTGCAATTCTCGGAAAATTACAGCGATAATTGCACTGTAGAAATCGAAAGAGCACAGCGATAATTGCATCGTACGTATCTATGGTAATTCCATTGTAAACTTACGATGACAGCGACAATTTATAAATAACGTTAAAGTCAAGTGAATATATGTTATTAAAAATGTCTCGTTTTGGATTAAAAAAATCATATTTTTGCGCCTCTTTACTTTGTTTACAGTTACATGTACGTTTTTGTATTAAAAAAAAGAATAAAAATGTATTTTTTTTTAAACCATGTCATTATTCGGGAACTATTCCCCCGAATTACACTCGTGCATCAAAATAACCAGATAATTTTGCATTCAAGCGTGTTGTCTTAGAAAAACTGCATTCGGTCATTTTCATATTTTGTAAAAAGAGCCCTCCACCTTCGGTGTCGGGCTCTTTCTCCAAAATATGAAAATTAACTCATGCAGTTTTTAGACAACACGCTGTCATGCAAAATTATCGGTAATTTTGATGCACTTGTGCAATTACTTCCGAAAATGTCCTTTAAAATCCCCCAAAACTGCGAATATTGCATTTCAAAACATATGTTCTATACACGCTTACATAACAGAATCGTAAGCGTCGTTCCCGGGTGACGTCACACGTTTCTGTGTGGAAGGTTCTGCCTGCGCAAGAGCATACCGTTATATGTGTATCGTGGCTACCACGTGTTTTTGTACATCTTTGCATTTCAGAATATTCTTTTGGTTCCGTTTTCCGTCTGTCTATTTATTTTAACAATGAGTTTTTTCTGAATGCGGTTTACTAAGCCGAAACTGCTACGCTATCAATAAATATGTTTTTCTTCAAACGTCAGTAAATCCGTCATTACTCGACTCTGTAGGCGGCCGTGAAGTTTCGTTTTTCCTCCGCCGGAGCTTTACTTTTCACTTTTCCGCCGGCGGAGGTAAAAGTGTTGTCATAGCAACATAGATACAATACAAACAGACAACAAAATAAGCGTCAACAACTCAATATTTATTAAACTACAATTTGTATTTATCACTCAATTTGTGACTGCATTTCTAAAAATCACTAATTTAGGAACAAATTGCTTATTATTTAATCGAACTTACTCAATAACTGCTTATCAATACGGAATTAAAACGCAATCGGC
>MU186902.1:0-10801 GCA_016904865.1 Pissodes strobi
AGGAATAGGCATATAGTGTGTTACATTAAAAATCCTTAGAATTTCACGTAGAATCGAAAAATCGAATAAAAAATGGGGCTAGATTTAAAATTTTTTTTCTTTTTGATCTACCCTGTATACTATACAATTTTTTGTTTTTTCCTTTACGTGTGCAAAAACTACATTTTTGTTTTTTATTTTTTTTTGTAGTTTCAAAATTGACAAAGTTAAAGGGGGGGACATTATGGGTGAACACCCTGTACATTGTAATCTGTAAAATCAAATCAATACGCTGTAATATTTTGCCGCTCATCGCAAACCGAGTATAATGTGCGCAAGTTAAACGATACTTAAAAACTTCGCACTGGTCCACTGTGATTGAGTTAAGATTTTCGATTTTCTTTTAATTTATATATAAATAAACGACTACCTGCGATGCATTATTATTTCTAAGTGAGATGGCGAACAAATAAGTGAAAATAATTAGAAACGCCGCACGTGAATTAATTGCTCACATTATTGATGTATAGGGATTCACGCTCTAAATCGATATTCTAAAAATATCGATCTTTCTTAAAGAAAAATCGATTTTCAAGATCGATCTTTTGTTCAGCGATCTTGTAAGAAAATTGGCGATTTTATCAGAGTATAAGAAACCAACGAGTAGCGACAGCTGGGGGACCAAATTTTTCTGCGCAAGCGCGAAATAGTGTGTCCATCCGTCAAACTGACTTTTGTTGTAGCCCGTCAGTTACAATGTTTACAAATTCCGATAAGTGAGTTTTAGTTTTGAATCGTGTCGTAATTTCCAAATTTTAAAACTGAATAAGTGTATAATCATGCCGGGTATTTCTTGTGCATATCGTGCCTGTTCAACTAGGTCTGGAGATGGAAAATCTTTCTTCAAATTTGCTCTAAAGATTATGACCGGTAAGTACATGGCTACTAACCCACAATATCATGGTTGTTTTTTTTTAAATTGAAATGTAAATTAATTGTTAAATAATTGCTCTTGAAGAATAGATAAATATTGATACAGGAGTATTAATGGTGAAAAAGTGCAATTTATAAGTGAGAAATTTAATTTCAAAAGACGTTCGGTACATGTAGTGTGTATTGCTAGACTGTTCTAAGTTTCAAGTTTCTTTTTTATCCAATAACATATATCTCCACATTCTACATTGAGTAAAAATTTTCAAAAGTAGAATAATAATGCACCCATATATGTGCTTAAAAAATAGTCTCTCTAAATTAGAGTATGTTCCTATAAAATTTGTTATGCTGTTCTCACATGAAGGGTCTATGGGCAATTTCCAGCAAAATAATTCTATTGTAAAGGAACGAAATTATTCCGGCCTGTATTAGTTTGTAGAAGTTATTTGTTGTAAGGCCTGGGTTTTATGTTTAGTAGACTTGATATTTTTCATAGTAACCTAAAGAAAAAGAGAACCTAACCTGACCTAACCAACGATTTTGATTCCGCGGAAAAAGAAAAATAGAAGGGCGGTTCGGTTTGTTTAATGTAATGAGTTTCTTGGTTAAATAAGTAGTATAACGTGTCTATAGTTCGTTTGAATCACGAATGTAATATCCTAGTTTGAATCATACCCTAATTTCCAGTAAATCTTCCGAACAACAAATTCGGTTAATACTAAATATTTGGGAGTAATTATGCTTCTGTTTATCCATGTCTGCTACCATTCTATAAAAGCCAATGCTGCTACGTTATCTTTACCTGTCATTACCTAACTATCTAATGGATAATAGCCTGAAATTAGAAAAATTCAAGTTGGTACAAATAATACATACCTGAAAAGGAGTTTACTACAAACAAAGGATTAAGGATTTTTTGATAATAGACAGAAAAATATCATTGAGCTAGTTGGGAATTATGGGTATTTAGGCATCAAGTTGGGAACAGTTATTTGCTGTCAAAAAAACTTACCTTAACCAATAATTAAAAAAAAAATTATTAGTATCTTCGTAAACAAAAATTCAGGTTATCGTCAAAATAGAAGTTAGCAGAATTGATATTTGATTTTGTTTCTATCGTTTCATCGTAAGTAAATCAGCATTATTTAGTTCTTTTATGTGAAAACTCTTAAGAGACATATTTCCTTGTAAGATTTTTGTTAACTTTTAATTTGTTTCGGTTTTTTTTTGTTTTATTTTATTAAACATAATATTTGTTGTGCATAAGTATAGCATACAAATATATAAAGGGTGTTTCAATAAGAACTGACTATTTTGTTATTTGGTTACAACGAAAACCTAATGGAATATTTTGAACTCTAGGCCTTTATTGTAAAACTAAGACATTGGAATTCGATATGAAATATAATATATTTCAGCTAAGAAATATATTGGGTGCTGGAAATAAAAATGTATTCCAGTATGCCTTCACTCACAGATAAAAGTATTGCATTCTTTCAAGGATTTTGTAAATGATGTATCAGAGAAGAATAGGTAATTTGATATTCATAGACGAGTTTATATCGATAAACTTATAACATAATTACATCACACTTGATATTTGGGGGTTCTGCTCTAGGTACTCTAGTTTTGCCAAATGTGTAGATGTCTAATTTAAATCAACTTACATTTTGATTTCAAATTCTAAAACGCCACCTGCAGAAGTTAGCTGGCATTCCAAAACTGCAATATGTGCCTCGATGTGTTATAAATGCTTAATTTTCTGAGTATAATGACAGGCTTAAAATCTCTGCCTCCCTGTATTTTAATCAAAAACTGCAGAAAGACCAAGTTTGTGTTAAAAATATTTTTTTCAGTTTTATAAATTACAGTTATCATAAATCTAATGAGATTTTCTTTTCAGTGCCAAAGTCTGGGCAGAAGCTTCTATCAGAAGTGATATACTGTGTAAACCAGTTAAACAGATGATGGCAAATAGACTATGCGAAGTTCACTTTGAGGAAAAATATTTTTCTAAGATAACCACTGCAGGAAAGAAAGCACTTGGTACCTAATGCAATTCCTACAATATTTGGCCAATATCTACTACGGGCATTTGAGACAAGTCAAGATTCATCTCAGGAACCACCAAAGAAAATCAAGAACCTTCCAGGTAAATCTTTATAGCAATTATTCATTGATTAAAAAAAAATTACAGTATTAGTATTGCTTCTAATGGCACAAACTGCTACAGCTATTTTGTTTGTCTAATCATTATGACTGAATTTAGCAACAGCATTTTGAATTCCATGAGTAGAATAATTTTATTGGTTGGATTTATTAGTTACAAGTGAGTTACGAAACAGTAATTACCCTGATAGGTAGTCAAAATTCAGATATTTCACCTCATCCTATAATCATATTAATTCAATAAACAATATGTACTAGAAACACTACCTGGTTTTATGAGTCATGTACCCAACAGAAAGTATCTACTGGTCACATAAATAGTTCCAGTTTTTATCTGAGTTGTACTAATTGAAATTTGTCAGACACTTTATTGGGTCTAACATGATATTGTTTGACTGCAATTAAATAGCGTTATGCTTGGTGTTAATACTGTATCAACAATACCTTCATTCTCATTATCACTTTCAGGTCCTAGTATTTCAAAAGATGAAGAAACAAAATGGGTGAATTTGGATGATATTTAACCAATGAACTTAAGAATAGATAATCGTGTTCTACCTCCTCACCTTTCACCAACTATATATGCTGAAAAGCTGCAATGTCAACCAGGACTACACAATAAATCAGTATATAAGGCCCTTGAAATCAAAATTAAGACAATGACTGATAAGGATAAACACTGCATCCTTTGTATCGATTGTAGGCACTCAACCAAATGGTGATAAACTTCGTACTATTTTAGAAGATTGTATTTTAAATTTAAAGGATATATATTTAAAAGCGGAAGGCATATTAAGTGACATGGGCTCAAATTTTATTGATTTGACTAAATGTTTAGGAATTACACCTGAAAATACAGAGTTTTAGGTAGGAGGTGAGAATATGTTCTATATTTTTGACCCATGTCATTTAATTAAGGCCACCCGCACTAACTTAAGGCAGCACACCTTTTACTTTCAAGGTAGAAAAACGCCTTGGTCATTTATTAAATAATGTGATAAAAAGCAGTTCTACAGGTGTGCATCTAAACTCACTAATTCTGACCTTAAATCCCATAAGTTTTGAAAAAATGAGAGTGAGTTATGCCGCTCAACTTTTGAGCCACTCAATTGCCAGTTTGGGTGCACTTCCAAATGAAGCTTTTGCAACAATTGAAATTGTAGAAAAAATTAATAATCTTTTTGATCTCTTATCATTAAATAATTCTTATAAATTTAAGAATGTATTTGACAGATCTGATTCACAGTTAGAATTTTTAAATGAAGCTTTGGATTTCTTGCCAAATTTAAAGGTAATAAACAAAAATGGTCAAGATTATTAAATGTTCGTCTATTACAATAAGAAGTCTTCTCAGTTTATGGCAAGCACTTTTAAACTGTGGGTATAAATATCTTAAAACCAGATGGTTTATAAAATCCTGTAACGCAGCAGGGAGACAATTGCATAAATCCCACATCAATACAGTTTCAAAGTGCCTTTAGAAAATTATTTGTGCAGAATTATTTCCACTAAAATTACATGAATTGTAGGGAGGATTTAAATGATGTTCTCATTAGTTTAAAATCCATGGGCATGGTAGAAATTATTAATAAGGAGTCGGAAACATCAACTGCAGCAATTTGCTTGCCTGATTGAAATTACCGTAAAGAAACCATTCCACCACAGAATGCTTTCTATTATGTCTGTGGATATTTGCTGAAAGTGTGTCTGGAAGTACATTCATGTGACATTTGCTATGCTTTTAGCAGAGAATCTACTAGTATTGATGTAGACAAACTTCTGTCGAATTTTAAAGCTTTTGATGCAACCAAAGGTACTTTTGGTGGTTTATCATCACCACCAGAAAGTATTTTCAATTCGCAGTTTGAGAACATATGTAGGTACAGGCGAAAAAAAATTCTAATTATCTCGTGAATATATTTGAAAAAGTACAATTTCTCCATCCCTGTTCAAATTTTCCCCAGTTGTTTGTATTAAAACTATTTATAAGACTAAAAATATTTTATTCTTTAAAATTTAATAATAGACATCTCAAATGTAATAGTTCTGATAAAAAAGGCATTCGGAAATTGAAAATCCTATCACATGTATAGTTGATAAAAATTATTGCATTTTTCATTTCATAAAAATTTACTCTGATTTATGAAAACTTATGTATGTATGTATGTAAATAGTAGCGTTTAGAGCTGTGTGTGCTCTTTAAGCAAAAGGGTATTAGCAATTTTTTTTAAGTTATTTGATCTAGATATGGTATTGATAATTTGTGCTCATAGATTTGAGTAATATTGTTCTCATATTTATTTTTGTATGGTTTATTTAATAGTGGTATGTAACGGTAAATTGTTACCGTAAAGTTTAAATCTAGTATTGTTTATATGATAGCAACCACTGATTTATTATAAGCATTATTATATTCGTTGTCTTATTAGTATATGTAGGTATAATTATATAATAATAAATGTAATGCACAGCGACCTTTAACTATAAATAATTAAAAGCATTTGCATTGCGTGGTCAGTATTGAGTCCTAGATTCTGTTAAGTTAACCGAAGTTCATGTGCTTGGGAAGACAGTTCAAATTTTATCCCTTTAAATGCTTCTGCTAGGATTTTTACCGAGTATATCTGTTAACAGTGTAAATAGAGTACCAAGACGGAGGAGGATCGAGCAAGGTCGGCGGGAATGAAGAGTTGGTGCTATCTTACTCTTAAACAAGGGAGGCTGCTAATGTTAGACCATCAGTCAGTAATAGTTTTTTTTTCGAGCCATGCCTTATAGAGGACATAGTCAGTCATCCCTCCCTGGGATTGCCTTTATATGGTAACTTTTTATATGGTAATTTTTTATTTTTGGTTGTACCCGTATGTCAAAATTTGTTTATTAAACATTTTTAGTTGCATTTCTGCCGAAATCTACGCCGCAAATTTACTTTCAATAACCTTTGATTAATAAACATTGTTAGACTAGTGAAAATTGTTGTCTTTTATTCAAATTAATAATTTAACAACATTGTCTTTATAAGAGTGGGTGTAAGGGTTAAAATCCCTTAAGACAACTGGGGTAAGTAAGTACTCCTGACTTACAACTTCTCAGCCTACTGGTAACAGTTAATTAATAAAAACTTTTTGGTTGTGCTGTTGCAAGTTTTAATTTTCTTCCACGTTTCAAAGGTTCAAAAAATTTACCCAATACTTTTGTAAATATAACTTATCGTAATTTACAGAAATGGAGTACTATTAATAATAACAAGAAGTTGCTGAAACTAGTATAACAAGAAATGTCTATTTGAGAACCGCTGAAAACGTCGTACAATATATCTTTTTCTACTACCTATCAAAAACCTCTGCTACACCTCTTCAATAACTTCCAAACCAGGCGCGTGTAAGCTCAAAGTGCTATTATTTAGGTTAAAAATTGACACAGCAACAACATGATAAATGAAATCCTGAAATACGTGGGTTTATTTTTCTCTCAACGCACCCTCACTAAAGGAAAGTAATTATTTAAATAAAATTCCAAGAAAACATTGAGATTCCTTTATCAACAAACCGTAGAAGAAATATAAGTAATATATATTTTTATGATGAAAGCTTTCAGAAATTATTATCGACAAAGGTGACAGGAAGTAGGAAAACCACTAATTATCGAAAAGCTTTAAATTTTACTGAGTCAGATTCAAATATGAAACTTGAGCATATTTTCCACTTCAAGTTTTTTATAGTGTAGTCACAGAGTCGCTTCCTTTCGAGCCACTTCATGGTTTGAGCAGTTTACAAATATGGTACCCAACTGTCATCGGCTCTGCCGGAATCGGTCCCTTGAACATCAAAGGTGCCGAAGCTTTATGTCGCGACTCGTTGGTTTGTTACTCGGATTTTATCCAGAATCGATTCAAATTTTGGTTTATGCTTTTTTCTTTATCTTGTACGTTATGAATGATTGCGGTCTTCGTCTTGCTTGCACATTTAACTACTGGTTTGGCATTCTTACGAATCGAATATCGTATCGACTCTTGCATGACTACATGTTAAGTCCCGAATTTTATTGACAGAACAGAAAGTTTGTAATGTTTGTATGGAATTCTCGAACTTAAATTTTTCAGTTTCATTCTTTTATCTTTTTTTCACTTTGTCAGTTGTTTATTGTATTTTTTTACACAAAAATAAGATGCCGCGGTTTGTGGGCTCGAAAAGTAACGTCTGGAAATATTTTATGAAGGGTCAGAATTCCGGTCAATGTAGATTGTGTTTAAGCAAAGTAAAAACAGCGGGGAACACCACTAATTTGAAAAATCATCTGAAACGTAAACCTAAAGACGTCTATGAATGCCTAGATACACCAACCGGGGCATCTAGTTTACAAGAAAGTAAAATAAACGAAGAATTGACGGAATCATTTTCTCCAGATGAAGAAAGTGATACTGATGAGACCAAAATTTCAAAAAGTGTAAAACGAACTGTAAGTTATTGTATAAAAAACTTTCTATCGGTAATATACCTATATATTTTTTTTACTTTAGCTAAGTGACGAACTGGAATCATTTGCAGGTAATTTAAAATTTTGTTTTAGTTGGAATCGAGGTTGGAATATGTGTGTATAAAGAAATATAAATCCTGTCAATACAACTGTCACGCCTTTGGCATATTTCCGAATTGCTTATTAAGTATATTGTTTTTTTAATGGCTGTATGTTTTTTTCAGAGGGAAGCAACAAATCAACCAAGATAACAGATGCTCTCCTGTTCATAATTGCAAAAGACAACCTGCCATTACACACACCTGAAAAAGAAGGCTTCAAGAACTTCATTTACGTTATTGCACCTTTATATAAAACACCAGGTAGAAACAAAGTAGCCAGTTTAATGGAAGAAAAGTACGTAGCATTGTCAAATATTATTAAGGCAGAACTTCAACAAGTAAACTCATATTCGCTAACTACTGATGTCTGGACATATACCATGACTACTACTAGTTTTCTGGGCATCACGATACATTACCTATATAAAGATAAATTAAAATCAGTTTGTCTTTGTGTAAAAGAGCTAAGTTCAACCCATACAGCTCAGTATTTAGCACAATGTCTTCAATCTGTTTGTCACGTATGGGGTATAGATACAGTAAAAGTGGAAGCAGTAGTAACAGACAATGGGGCAAATATTGTCAAATGTGTGCAAGACCTGTTTGGCAAAAATAAACACCTTCCATGTTTTGCACACACAATAACTTTAGTTGCATCTAAGATTACAGAGGATGAGACAATTAAAAAAGTTATCAATAAAATTAAATGTATTGTAACCTACTTTAAACAAAGCAGCTGATCAATTAAGAGCCGCACAAGCAGAACATTCGCAAACAATACTTAAACTTATTCAGTTTGTTGCTACTCGCTGGAACTCAACATATTATATGGTGGAGCGGTTTTTAGAGTTATCTCAAGTTATTACTCCTATTTTATTAAAGAACCCTAAATCTCATCTTATGTGCACCGCAACAGAAATGCAAATTTGTAGGGAATTAATATTTCTTCTTAAACCTATCGAATAGGTCTCCAAGGAAATAAGCGGGGATAAATATATGACTAGTAGTAAAATTATCCCTGTAGTTAATTGTTTTAAAAATAAAGTATCAAGTTTACATAATCTAACCATAGAGACCGAGAGAATGAAACAAAATATGTTAGTCGAAATTACAAAACGATTTGGCGCTATTGAAGAAAACCGATTATTAACACTTTCTACTTTATTAGATCCACAGTTTAAAAAAATATCATTTTAATAATCCCAATTCATGTGCACAAGCAATACATTTTATTGATAAACAGTTGAAAAGTCTTCACGAAAAAAGTACCGCTGAAGCTGCTGAGCCTACAATGTGTACACCCATACAAAATATGAATCAGAGCGATAATACCGAAAGTATTTGGTCGTATCATAAACATTTAGCTGTTTTGCAGGGTGATTCCCATGAAAATGAGATGTCCTTCAGTCTTAAGGCCTATTTAAACTTACCAGCCATCCCACTGGGGGATGACCAGGTTGTGTTTTGGTTCAATTTTAGCTGCCCTAATTTATGCGACTTGGCCAAAAAATATCTTTCAGTCGTTGGAACTTCGGTTCCATCGGAAAGGGTATTTTCCCAAGCAGGAAATATCTTGACGCAAACAAGAAATCGGCTTAGTGGGAAACATCTTTCACAACTTATTTTTTTACATTCTTTAGATAGTTCATACTGGAAAATGTAAAAGTAATACTACTTATTTTTACATTTTCCAGTATGAACTAACCAACTAAGTTAATATTTGTTGTTGTAAAACAATAAAACGTATTACTCTTAAGATAGTATTTGTTGTGTTTGTGTTACAGTGTTGTGAATTTAATACCCCCACATCAATTTCCTTCAAAAACTTAAAAATGAACACCAGAAAAATAAACCCAGACTAACCCAAAATCAGAATACATATATAAACATAAACAGTTAAACACTAAACAGCTGACAGCTGTCAAGTTAAAGAGTAAATACTAAAAAATATCGACATTTTAAGAATCGATCTCTTTTAAGGCGATCTTGTTATTGAATCGATTTCTATGAAGGCGATCTCAAATCGATTCAAAATATCGATTTTCTTGAAGGTTGGTGAATAATGTGATGTATGTATGTGATAGAGCAGCAAAAAATAAATGTAAAGATATTCCCGTTGAATTTTGCATGGGTGTTTCTGAAAGTAGTATTTAAAAAAATCGAAAAAAAAAACATAGTGACCACTCAAATTCTACCACAGTTTCTATATCTCCTGGCCATAAAAGGTAAAATAGATGATGGGAATTGTCAAGTATTCCACGAATGTTTTTACTTAAGGTTTAAAATAGTTCCGACATGCAAAACACTAGTTGCCCCTATAAAGGACAAAATAGATTTTCCGCACAGGTATAAATCCTTAAATCGGCCTTTACGAATAACAGTATTATTAATTTGGTGCAAGTACCACAATAAACGAAAATTGCTCATTGTGAGACAATTTATTATTCACTGGCGTGTACAGTATCTTTCAACTGCAAGGCAATATAGACAAGAAGGACGCAATATTGCGTTCTGGACTGGAGGAGACCTGGGTAGATAATGATATGACGGTGAACAAACATTGTTAAAGCAAAAATGTTACTGGTATTATTCACGAAATCCGCTCGAGGAGCCGACTAATCTTGGTGCATGCTGTTCTGAACCAGCTCGCTTTATTCCAGGTGTCCCTTTAGTTTTTCGCTCGGGACTAACAACTGGAGAATATCAAGGAGAGATGAATAGGGATAATTTAGAAAAATGGCTTATACAAAAGCTTCTACCTAACATTCCTACAGAATCAGTCGTCAGTCGTGGTATTACATAATGCCCCTTATCATTCTCATGTAAAAGATAAAGTACAAATTAAATACTGTACAAAATATCATATGATCTCTTGGCTTCAGATGAATACTCTTATTTTAATATATGAAGGAACCTCAGGCCATAACAGAAATCAACGATTGAATTGACGCGCTTTTAAGCAGTCGGAATCATTATTAATTGTGTGGAACATAGTGCAAATATTATACAGGGTGTCCGGAAATAACATCGCCAAATTACACAGGGTGATTCTACATAAGAAAACATGAACATTTTTTCATGTGAACATGGGTCCGGAAATGCATAGTTTCCAAGATACAGGGTGTCAAACTTTTTATAAAAAA
>MU186902.1:20801-82542 GCA_016904865.1 Pissodes strobi
TCATTTAGCGAATTAAGAGGTATTTTGAAAAATGTTTCCTAAAATTTGTGGTAAAAAAATGCGATCCTGATAATTTTGTCAATTAAACCACCAGCAGATGTCAAATTATAATAACTGTCAAACGATTTCATATTTTATAGTAACTATTTGTCTTTATTTGTTAAAAATGCTCTACACAACAGAAGAAAAAGTAACCATGATTAAATGGTACTATTCCGGTAACAGGTTTCATGCAATAGCCGATATGTTTGCCGTGAATTATCCTGATAGACCTGTACCCAGCTAGTCAACAGTGCGTAGTGTTGTTCAACGTTTCGAGAAAGAAGGCATTGTAATTCATAATTGCAACTGCTCAAGACAGATTGCCGGAGCTGAAGAGCAGGAAAATAACGCGGATTTGGAAATCCTTCATGTCGAGGACAATAGTGGCCTTAGCACCAGATGTCTTGGTGAAGTTGTGGATAAGTGTCACACCACAGTGTGGCGTAAACTGAGAAAATATAAATATCACCCCTACAAGTATCAAAAACATCAGGAATTACGAGACGGAGATGAGTTTCGAAGAGCTGAATTTTGTTTTAATGTAATGCAAAGAGCCAATAATGACCGAAGTTTTTTTGCGCAATATCTGTTTAACGAATGAGTGTACGTTTACGCTGAACATTGAACCTAATTCTCAAAACCTCAAGTATTGGAGCAAAACAAATCAACACCGCTTTGTTGTAACAAGGACACAATATCCCCAAAAGATTAATTTGTGGGCGGGTATTCTTGAACATCATATTATTGAACCATTTTTTTTGGAAGGAAACTTGACTGGGGAATCTTTTCTCGAATTAATACAAAATTACATTAGGCCAGCACTGGCAGAAGTTGCTCCGGAAAATGAAGAGACCTGGTTTCAGATGTATGGTTGTCCTGCACACAATACACTAGCAGTTCGTGAATACCTGCAGAACGCCTTCAATGGGCACGTAATCGGACCAAATCACACCATTGGTTGGCCAGCCAGATCGCCCGATCTTTCTATGAACGACTTCTTGTGGGGACACCTGCCAAGTCGCATTTACAAAGAAACCCGTTACCAAGACTTGGAACAATTAAAAAATATAATTTCTGCGGTTTGTGCACAAATTTCCCCTCAACAGCTTAGCAACTCAAGAATGGAATTTTATGACCGTCTAGGGTCCTGTTTAGCAGTAAATGGGGGATTATTTGCACACCTGATTCAGTAGAATAAGCAAATTGTATTTAATTATTGTTGCTATTTCTTTGTTTTTATTGTTTAGGATGATTAAAGTTCTTTTTTCTGCTATTGTGTAGAACATTTTTAATAAATAAATACAAATAGTTACCAAAGAGTATATAATGTAAAGAGAAGACAGCCGGCGAATTTCCTTTGATCTTTCGTCAGCCGTTTCAATGACCTCGTCCCTTTAACTCGGAGATATCGCGACGTTGCCGGATGTAACTTTTTATCAAGGCGGGCGATGTTGACGTCAAGTCAAACAACATGGCGAATAATCGGTTTCATCACAGTGGGTCGAAATAACGAAAATGAGAACAAAATTTACTAAATATCTAATACTTTCTGCTAATATAAAATTTTATATCGAGTGATTTTCTTCAAATTCTCTGAATTTGTTTAAACTTTTGCATTTTCTTAAAATCTCAGTGCTCAACTTATTTTAATTAAAAAATGTGATAAAATTCAGTTTTTCAATGTTTCCGGAAAATTTGTATTAAAATTTATTCAGGACGTCTAAAAGCTTTAATTAATCAAATAAGAATTTCCTTCAGTTTAAATTAAAAAGGTGTAATCAATATTTTTCGATTATTTTAAAGGACAGTTTCCTTCAAAACATAGAGGGGCTAAACTCTTAGTATGTAGATGAACCAACGAAAAAGTAAATTCTGTTCGAATCTGACTTATTCACTTCCACAAATTTCGCCTTTTTTTGACAGTTGTTGATTTTTCGCGCGAATGTAAGTTTTGGTCCATACTCATTGACGCGAAATTTCGTCGGCGATATTTGCTAAAAAGTTCAAATAGGTTTAACTTTTTTGCGAATTTATGTTTTTAGTGGAATAGGTCTTTATAGGTTACGTCCAAGTACCGGAAGATGTAAGCAGGTTAGTAATATATTTTTAAGCCTAGAATTGGCTCAATTAATCTCATTTCTGCAACAAAATTGCAAAAATCGCATTTTAAAAATATATTTCTAACCGAAAATTTTCTTTTCTGGTGTCATTTAGTTGGTGGGTATTTCGTAGTTTTAGGATAATTACCAAAAGGACGCAAACGGAACATAAAATAATAATATCTCCACCGAAAAAAAATTATAATTAATATTATTATCCAATGGTCAAAGTATCTATTCAACAATTTAATTAATGAACCCAATGCCTGAAAAGAATAAACAAATAAATATAGCAAAGCAGTCAAGAAATTTGAGGTTAATTCACAATTGTGGTAGAATTCGTAAAAAAAAAATATTTTTTCGCGGTGAATAATTTTAAAGCTGAAAATTACAGTTTATGTCAAAAAAGGCGAAATTCGCGAAAGTGAGAATGAAGCTTAATTATTAGAGTAGAATTTTCTGAATATTTAGTAATAAAATTAAAACAATTTCACACAAGGGAACCATCAAGAAAAAAAGCCTACAAAAGAAACTACTGGAATGCTGACTATGGGACTATCAGCGAATACCTTACTGCACGATTGGAGGAAAGCTCGGAACCTGCTCGGGGAAACTATAATGGATACCATAGACCCATACCTTCCACTGTTACTTACCAGGGTAAATCCGAAAAAACCTTGGCTTAATGCCAAAGTATTCAAAGAAATAGATAAGAAAAGAATATTATGGAAGAAATACAGACAAAATATGACACCTGAAAATTGTGCTAAATATAGGGAGCAAAACAACAGCCTTAAAACAATAATCAACAATACTAAAACTCACTATAAACAAAATTTGCTAGAAAGGAATGAAAAGCACTTCTTTAATTATATAAAACGCACACTCAACAGTCGAACCTCTGAATTAGTACTTAAAGATGGAAACCAACAAATCATCACAGAAGATAAGCAAATAGCCGAAGCATTTGCCGCCCATTTCCATAGGGTATACACGGCTGAGAATCTTACAAGCATGCCAACACTCTTCCCCAATACCATAATAATAAACGAAATCACTAGCGTGAATATCACAAAAGAAAAACTACTGGATGCCATAGCTTCCTGGAAAAACGACTCCAGCCCAGGGCCAGATGAAATCCCAAGTATTTTTCTAAAAAAATGTGCCACTGCCCTGGCACCTTTCCTTACCAGGGTACTAAATGATATTCTTAACAACGGAGAAATACCGGACAAATGGGGCAAAGCATACATCATACCCATCTTCAAGAAAGGAAATAAATATGAACCTGCAAACTACAGACCTATCAGCTTGACCTGTCATCTATGCAAGGTCATGGAAAAGTTGGTAGTTCCTGAACTAACTGAATTCCTAATACAGAATAGTGCAATACCGTCTTCCCAACATGGCTTCTTACAATCTTACCAAAGCGATCTACCACAACAAATCTTATCGAGTGTACCCATGAATGGTCAAAAATGATGGACGATGACAATTCAGTTGACATATTATACCTGGATCAGGAAAAAGCATTCGACAAAGTTCCCTTTCAGCGCCTACTATATAAACTCGAGCATTTTGGAGTGAGGAAACAATTGCTCAAATTCATACAGGGACTTCTAACACATCGCACCTATCAGGTTAGAGCTAATGGCGCGTACTCCGCCCCTTACAGGGTACTTAGTGGGGTACCACAAGGGTCAGTAATTGGTTCACTGTTATTCATCACATACATAAATGACATTCACAGACACATTAAAACGCGCATCTCATACTTTGCTGACGACACCAAGCTTTACTGTGATTCCAGCTTTTCCATGATCTACAGCAAGACATAAAAACACTAGAGGAATGGATGCAACTTTGGCAACTTGGCCTTAACCCAGAGAAGTGCACGGTACTATATATGGTAGCAAACAGCCCATGTGTCAAATATCAACTTAACAATTAGGACATCAAGGATGTAACAGAACAGAAAGACCTTGGCATAACATAACAAGAAATCTAAAATGGGAAGCATTTATTGCGGAAACAATAAAGAGAAACACACTTACATATCTAATACAGAGAGCATTCACTAGAAAAACCATAGAAATGATCAAAAAAATTTACATCACATATGTCAGACCCAAATTGGAATACGCGCACACAGTATGGAGCCCATATTACATAAAGGACATTGAAGCCCTAGAGAAAGCACAAATAAGATTTACTAAAATACCAGAAGAACTTAGGAATACCCCGTACGAAGAACGTCTTAGGATTTTTGGCCTAACTACCCTTAAGGAGAGACGTGAACGTGGGGATTTGATTGAAACATACAAGATAATCAATAAAAACTACTTTGAGGGACTGAGCCTAGATATCTTTACATCAAATCCAAACCACCTAAGAGGACATAGTGCAAAACTAAAGAACGAAAAATGTTAACATTGGTTGGGAAAAATTGTCTCGCAAATCGCGTAGGGTATAAGCGGAATTCTCTTTCTGAAAACACAATTAAAGCTCCAAACAAAAACGTCTTCAAGAACAGACTTGATCAGGACTGCGAATCAAAGAACAAAATATTTATCCACTACATGTGACAAAAACTGTAGAATAGACTGAAATGTCTGACGTGCGAATATATAAATCAAAGACAAAATAACATGCAGCAGTCTCATCGGTACCACCGCTTACTGCTGCTAACAAACATAATAATAATAATAATAATAATAACAAAAGTTTTATCAGAAATCCGAGGATTTTTTGAGAAAAGTCATGAAAAATGCATGTATTGCAGGTAAGCAAAATTTTACCGAGTGATTGTTAAAAGATTCTATTAAATGAATTGTGTTACATATCATAATTAAAGTTTACACACCTAATTTCAATTACACAATACGAATTAAAAAACTAAACCAAACGTCTCCCTAATAAATCTAAACTTGAGCTTTACGAGATATATTTAACCCATTGTGTTGGCTGATCGTCCTTGCTTGACGATTGTGTCCGATATAATCCGATAACATACGAGGCGCCCTTTAAGTCGGAGTTCTCATCTATCCGTCTCTAATTTGATTTCTCTGTCTTACTGTCCTCTCTTTACATTATTTGCTCTTTGTAGCTACTATAAAATATGAAATCGTTTGTTAGTTATTATAATTTGACATCTGCTGGTGGTTTAATTGAGAAAATTATCAGGATCGCATTTTTGTACCACAAATTTTAGGAAACATTTTTCAAAATACCTCTTAATTCCCTAAATGAAAATTATTCATATTTTACATGGGAGTCTACCATACAAGGACCTTCAACACAGTTTAATACGAGTTTGCTCTAAAATGTATAGGGGAGATCATATTAGGAGGTATTAAAAATTGATTCGACGACTAACCCAAACTAACCAAATCCATTAAAATTGATTATAACGTATCGGAAGTGAAACTAATCGAAACTTGAATCGACGACTAACCCAAACTAACCAAATCTATTAGAATTGATAATAACGTCGGTATCGGAACCGCTACAAATGGCTAAAATAAGTTGTAATAAGTGAAACTAACCGAAAGTTGATTGGACACTAACCCAAACTAACCAAATCTATTAAAATTGATAATAACGAATCGGAACCGTTTAAAATTGCTAATGTAAGCTGAGAATAAGTGACACTATCCGAAAGTTGATTGGACTACTAACCCAAACTAACCAAATCTATTAAAATTGTTACGTTATGTATCGGAATCGGTTCAAGTTATTTTAAAGTTGAGACTAAGTAAAACGAACCGAAAGTTGAATCGACGACTAACCCAAAGTAACCAAATCTATTAAATTTGATTATAACGTATCGGAATCGCTTTAAATGTAAAATAAGTTGAGAATAAGTGAAAATAACCGAAAGTTGAATCGACGACTAACCCAAACTAACCAAATCTATTTAAATTGATTATAATGTATCGGAACCGATTCAAAAGACTAAAATAAGTTGAAACTAAGTGAAACTAACCGAAAGTTGATTGGACGACTAACCCAAACTAACCAAATCTATTGAAATTGAGTATAACGTATTGGAACCGGTTCAAATGATTAAAATAAGTTGAGACTAAGTGAAACTAACCGAAAGTTGAATCGACGACTTACCCAAAATAACCAAAATTATTAAAATAGTTTATAACGTATCGGACCCGGTTCAAATGATTAAAATAAGATGAAACTAAGTGAAAATAACCGAAAGTTGAATCGACGACTAACCCAAACGAACCAAATCTATTAAAATTGATTATAATATAACGGAACCGATTCAAATGACTAAAATAAGTTGAAACTAAGTGAAGCTAATCCAAAGTTGATTGGATGACTAACCCAAACTAACCAAATCTATTAAAATTGATTATAATATATCGGAAGCGATTCAAATGACTAAACTAAGTTGAAACTAAGTGAAACCAATCGAAAGTTGATTTACAACTAACCCAAACTAATTAAATCCATTAAAATTGATTATAACGTCTCGAACCCGGTTCAAATGACTAAAATAAGTTGAAACTAAGTGAAGCTAATCCAAAGTTGATTGGATGACTAACCCAAACTAACCAAATCTATTAAAATCCATTATAACGTACCGGAACCGATTCAAATAGCTAAAATAAGTTGAGACTAAGTGACACTAACCGAAAGTTGATTGGACGACTAACCCGAACTAACCAAATCTATTAAAATTGATTATAACGCATCGGAACCAGTTCATTTGATTAAAATGAGTTGAGACTAACTGAAACTAACCGAAAGTTGAATCGACGACTAACCCAAACTAACCAAATCTAAAATCCATTATAACGTATCGGAACCGGTTCAAATGACTAAAATAAATTGAGACTAAGTGACACTATCCGAAAGTTTATTGGAGGACTAACCCAAACTAACCAAATCAATTAAAATTGATTATAACGTATCGGAACCGCTTTAAATGACTAAAATAAGTTGACATTAAGTGAAACTAACCGAAAGTTGAATCGGCGACTAAATTTACATAAACATAAATATTGACACATTGTCTTCACGTTTTAGTGACACAACCATATTCTGTCTTTTACACGACCTGGTATATAAATAAAAAGAAAAGTGTAGATTTTGTCGAAATTAAAAATCAGAAGTCGACAGAGCAATGGCAACTGTATAAAAGTGTCATATAAATTTGTCGGTATTGTATACAGTTAAGCTTAAAAAAATAATGAAGAATTATAAGGCAACAAAAAGGTTTGATCTTTTAACGTTTTTCTCGAGATAAGTTTGCTAATTTTGTAGTTATTTAGTTACAAAATAAGCATAAAGTATAATAATAATATAAAACAGCGATGCAGTCTACAAAATTATTCTAGTACATTTTAGCGTCAATTTTAAGTAAAATTATTTAATTTATTCTGACCTTACTTGTCACAAATACATCAAAACTAACTATAAACAATACCGAAAAAAGTATATGACCTTTTTTATACAGTTGTCATTGCTCTATCGACTTCCGATTTTTAAATTACGACAAAATCTACTTTTCCTTGTTATTTATTCCAGGTCGCGTGAAAGATAGAATATGGTTATAACACTAAAACGTGAAGACAATGTGTCAATATTTATGCTTATGCAAATTTAGTCATCGATTCAACTTTCGGTTAGTTTCACTTATTCTCAACTTATTTTAGTCATTTAAAGCGGTTCCGATACGTTATAATTAATTTTAATAGATTTGGTTAGTTTAGGTTAGTCGTCGACTCAACATTCGGTTAGTTTCACTTAGTCTCAACTTATTTTAGTCATTTAAACCGGTCCGTTACGTTATAATGAATTTTAATGGATTTGGTTAGTTTGGGTTAGTCGTCCAATCAACTTTTGATTAGTTTCACTTAGCTTCAACTTATTTTAGTCATTTGAACCCGGTTCCGATACATTATAGTCAATTTAAATAGATTTGGTTAGTTCGAGTTAGTCGTCGATTCAACTTTCGGTTAGTTTCACTTATTCTCAACTTATTGTCATCATTTGAACCGGTTCCGATCCGTTATAATCAATTTTAATAGATTTGGTTAGTTTGGGTTAATCGTCGATTCAACTTTCGGTTAGTTTCACTTAGTCTCAACTTAGTTTAGTCATTTGAACCGGTTCTGTTACGTTATAATCAATTTTAATAGATTTGGTTAGTTTGAGTTAGTCGTCCAATCAACTTGCAGTTAGTTTCACTTAATTTCAACTTATTTTAATGATATGAACTGGTTTCGATATGTTTTAATCAATTTTAATAGATTTGGTTAGTCGTCGCTTCAACTTTCGGTTAGTTTTACTTATTCTCAACGTATTTTAGTCATTTGAAGCGGTTCCGATACGTTACAATCAATTTTAATAAATTTGGTTAGTTTGGGTTAGTCATCGATTCAACTTTCGGTTAGTTTCACTTAGTTTCAACTTATTTTAATCATTTGAATCGGTTCCGATACATTATAATCAATTTTAATAGATTTGGTTAGTTTGGGTTAGTCATCCAATCAACTGTCGGTTAGTTTCAGTGAGTATCAACTGATTTTAGTCATTTGAACCGGTTACGATACGATATAATCAATTTTAATAGATTTGGTTAGTTTTGGTTAATCGTCGAATCAAGTTTCGGTTATTTTCACTTAGTTTTGACTTATCTTAGTCATTTGAACCGGTTCCGATACGTTATAATCGTTTTAATAGATTTGGTTAGTTTGGGCTAGTCGTCGAACCAACTTTCGGTTAGTTTCACTTAATCTGAACTTATTTTAATCATTTAAAGTGGTTCCGATACATTATATTCAATTTTATTAGGTTAGTCGTCCAATAAACTTTCGGTTAGTTTCATTTAGTCTCAACTTATTTTATTCATCCGATACGTTATAATCAATTTTGATAGATTTCGTTAGTTTGGGTTAGTAGTTCAATCAACTTTCGGTTTGTTCCACTTATTCTCAACTTATTTTGGTCAATTGAAGCAGTTTCGATACGTTATAATCAATTTTAACAGATTTGGTTAGTTTGGGTTAGTCATCCAATCAACTTTCGGTTAGTTTCAGTTAGTATCAACTGAATTTAGTCATTTTAACCGGTTACGATACGTTATAATCAACTTTAATAGATTTGGTTAGTTTTGGTCAATCGACGAATCAAGGTTCAGTTAGTTTCACTTCTTATCTTAGTCATTTGAACGGGTTCCGATATGTTATGATCAATTTTAATAGATTTGCTTAGTTTGGGCTAGTCGTCGAACCAACTTTCGGTTAGTTTCACTTAGTCTCAACTTATTGTAGTCATTTGAACCGGTGCCGATACGGTATAATCAATTTTGATAGATTTGGTTAGTTTGGGTTAGTCGTCCAGTCAACGATACGAAAATTCCGTAATGTGAGACGAAAGCATAAACCATGTCGTGACGTGGCCTTAAAAATCAGTATCATGGAACCAAAGAAGTATAGTAAAACTGAGGTTCCGAAGTATTATATTATATATTTTTAAATATTAGGTAATTCCACTATTTGCTATCTTCAAAACGGTCAGTTACAAAGTTACAAAGTTGATTAAATTAAAAAAAAGTTGCCATTATTGATGCCTTTTCAAGATCGATTTGCAGTGTTGTTAATTTCTTGTTAGATTCTGAGATAGCAACAATGGTATCACCTAAAAAATGACACCCTGTATAGCAATTTTTTAAAAATTTCCTCCTATAAAAATATTTTTACAACTTTGCTCAGTTTCACTTGATTTTTCACCCGGCCGGCAGTCAGTCGGTCTTTCGCTACATGCCCATACAATCTCCTGAATACATCTCTGGTAAACACCTGACTAGGAAGCCTACGCAGCGCATCGCTCATCTCCAGTTAGTACGTGATATAAAGGAATGTGGCTGAATTACATCAAAAGATTTACCGCTGAGTGAACTTACTAGTTTGTTTATACTATGTTATAGCACAACCGGCGATCATCCAAACTTAACATGATATAAATTAAAGCACGGTACATGCCTACTGCAATTTTCCATTAAGCAGCGGTATGCAAATAACGTGAAATTTAACAGATAAAAATAATTATGTTGTATAACCCATGACCGCTAGAGATATGGTGTCACGGAGTAATTTTCCAAACTAAATATGCTAGCGCATTAAGTTGTTTCGCAAATGCACTTTGTTGGTTATCGCTTGACGTTCATTGTGATATCGTGTAAATAAATATTCCGTTATATTGACCCAGGTCCACATATCGGTATGAAAGGTCCGTAATTCAGGTATAAATTCTATAAACGACCTAGCTCAATTATTCTACAATAATTAAACTACAGTTTGAATGCTATTTAAAATGCAGTGCTTTGACCTACCTTAGAAGTAATGCCGATACTACAACAACTCCACTAATTATAACAGGTCCCATGAGTAGATTGGAACTCCTAGATTTGACTAAATTTGCTAAAGCTATCGCCATGAGTAAGATGTCGAAACATGGTTTTGTGATTTGCCCATAAAGATGAGACACTGTACTTGCCACTGTCTCAATGTCATCTGAAAAATATGTTTTAATGATACCAAACATGTTTCAAATTCAGTTTATCCATCGATTCGGGTAAATACAATAATTTAATTTTAATCGGCGGTTATTTAGGACTTTTTCAAAAATTGAGGTGTTAAGGCTAACAGATATTACTGTAGATATTGACAAACTACACCCCTGAGAGTAAAAAGGCTTAAAGCTTTTAAAAGTGTAACACATCTTCCTTATGAAAATCAGCTCTTGTCCGATTTTAATGAAATGAGTAAGTTATCTGTTCTACTGGATTACGAAGCAATAAAGGTACATGCCCTAACTTTCCTCCGAAACTTAGGACATGCACCTTTATGCTCAAGCTTAATGCTTCAGCATTAAGTTTGAGTGCTAGAGGACGATACACTTGGAAACTAACAAATATTCAAAATTAGTGGTATTTACGAGCCACTCACTTGAAATCGTATATTGGTTTTACTTTAGGTATAAGTTATTTTTATTCACCTGTGAGTCTCTGCGCACAGTTATCTAGTCTCCCATCAAGTACCGTCACTCTATAATAGCTCTGGTTCTTGAAATATAGTTTGTATGAATGCTCTACCAGTCTTGTTCGGAAACTTATTGCTATTCGACTTTCTAAATACCTAAAACCAATTAATACTATAATTAATTAAGAATTACGTTACTGATTGATTGAAATTGTTAAAGGATTTTTAATGATACAACATGAATACGTGATATTAAAAAAGATAAGTCCACCCAGGAAAAAGTGGTGTGCAAGTTTTATATAGCAAAAGCTCGATTTCAATATGCACGACGACGTATCTGAGTAAAATAGTTCGGGGTATTGAAGGCATTAATGCCCCATCCTTATAATGACGTTAAGGCTGATCTGGAAATATCTGAATGAACCGAAGCCAAAGTCCAAGACACCGAGGCATATAAGGCAACCATCATCGAGGACATACAGTATTCCAGTAAAAGTGTCAAATTTGGTATATACTCGTTCTACAGCACTTAACTTTGAATGTGAAATATACTTAAATTTAGTTTCTTGGGTTTACGGTACATAAATACGAAACTGTATTACGTCAATAACTAGGATCAATACTAAGGACAATACGTCAATACTAAGGACAAAACGTTTCGTCCATTCTTTTTAACATCTTCAGTTGTCAGTGACAACGACAAAAACATAAAGAGACCATAGAAATAATCAATGAAATACATTGAGCACATAAAAATAACACGTTAAGCGTAAAATTCACAGCACAGAATCCTGATTTGACGTGGACAAAGTTTAAAATGGTACTTGGTGCCTTGCCCACGTCAAATCAGTGTTGCTGATGTTCAGTTGGTCTCTCAGGTCTTTAGTAGTAATGTTCCATGTATTTTTGGTTCTTCCGAGCTTCCTACGATTTAGTGGTATCCATTGCAAGGCGATTTTACCCAATCCTTTGAACATATCCATATCATATTCATCATCATCCAGCCAATCGCGTCCACTGCTGGACATAGGCCTCCCTAAGTTTTTTCCAATTTTGTCTATTCTGGGCCGCTTGTAGCCACTTTCCTGCTATTCTTTTCACGTCATCGGTCCATCTGGTCGTCCTCGGTTTCTTTTATAATTTCTGGGCCTCCATTCCATGGTTCGTCTTGTCCACCGTCCATCTTGTGTTCTTGCTAAGTGTCCTGCCCAGTTCCACTTTAGCGTTGTTATTCTCTCGATGACGTCTTGGACTCCCGATCTTTGCCTGATTTGTTCATTTGTGATGTGGCCTCGGAGGCTCACGCGCAACATTGCACGTTCCATGGCTCGCTGTGTGGTTCTGCGTTTATTAGCGGATCCCTGCGTCATTGTTAAAATCTCTGCTCCATAGGTTTGCACGGGCAAAACGCATTGGTCATAAACTTTTCGTTTGAGACACATGGGAATTGAACTTCGTAGAATATGGCTTAGTTAGCCAAATGCTGCCCATGTCAGACCTATGCGTCTTTGTATTTCATGTGTCTGATTGTCTCTGCTTATTTTGATTTCGTGTCCCAGATATTTGTAAGTGTCTGTTTGTTGTATGGTATTATTGTCAATAGTTATGTTTTCGCTCATTACGAGATTTGTCATAGGCTTAGTTTTCTCAAAGTTTATCCTTAATCCTGCTTTTTCAGACACAGTTTTAAGTGAATGTATCATAGAGGTTGTATCTTGCATGTTGTCTGCTATTAATACGATGTCATCGACAAATCTCATATGGTTTAATCTTTCCCCATCTATGTTGATGCCCATTTCTTGTCATTGAGTGTTTTTAAATATTGACTCTAGAGCTGCCGTGAACAATTTTGGTGAAATATTATCTCCTTGTCTTACTCCACGGCCTACGCTGAATTTTTCTGTATCTTCGTGTAATCGTATATTCGATGTAGCGTTCTGATAAATGTTCCTAATTAGTGACGTGTACCTGTAATCTATTCGGCTTTGATGTAATGCTTCCAGTACTGTTTCAAGTTCTACAGAGTCAAAAGCCTTTTCGTAATCGACAAATGTAAGAACCAGTGGTATGTTATACTGGATACATTTTTCAATCAATATCTTTATGGTTTGCAGATGGTCATTTGTGCCATATCCTGCTCTAAAGCCTGCCTGTTTTTTGGGCTGATAGAAATCAAGTTTAGGTGTTAGCCTCTTCGTTAAGATTTTCATGAAAAGTTTGTACATATGTGTCAAAAGGCTAATTGGTCTATAATTTTCTAGTTTAGTAGTGTCACCTTTTTTGTGTAGCAGGACTATGACTGCATTGTTCCAATCATTTGGAATTGTGCCCTCTTGTAAGCATTTATTAAATAGTTTGCCTACTGATTTTAGTAGGGTCTCTCTTCCTGCTTTTATTGCCTCAATGACTAGTCTATCGTCACCAGGTGCCCGATGGTTCCTCATCTAAGCTTTGAAGGCAAAGCTTCCCTTACTTCTGATATTGTAATGGGTAAAAGTTCTTCAGATTCTTGATTTATGAGCGTTTTTACGCTTGTCGGCAAATTGCCTTGTGGTCTTTGGCTGGTATAGAGGTCCGTATAAAACTCTTTAGCTATTTTCAGAATGACCTGTCTATCTGTTGTAGTTTATCCGTCTTTGTTTCTCAGCTTGTATATTTCTTTTTTACTTTGTGTGAGTTTTCTTCTCATTATTTTTTAAGCCTTTCATATTAGCTGCTTTTATTCTATAGATGTTATTATCGAGCCATCAATCCCCATTTGTTGTCTGACGCAGTCAGTTCGGACTCTATCTCTTCTGGATATACTCAGTGATCTTCTAAAAACATCCATTTCACTCATCTCAAGTTTTCTTCGATTTTGTTCTGTTATTTTCCACGTCTCTGATCCTTAAGTTAAGTTGCTTTTGGTGAATGTTTCGTATACGTTATTCTTTAGTTTTTCAATATCATGACTGTGTACTATTTCATTTAGACATCCGATGGTTCTCCTAGCATGTATTTTTTTCTTTATCTATCTGTCGTTCTTTCTTGATGTGTCAAGTTCCACATCCAGGTAAGTGTATTCACTGCAGGCTGTCATCAGTGTCTAATTGAATGTTAGATAGTTGTGCTCCTATGAGAGAAGATATGTCGTTTTCAGTGTATTAATTTCCAGCCCCCAGTCTTATATTATTCGTGCAGTTTTCTAGTCACAAAATTTTCTGCTCCGCTGAATGTCAATAAATTTATATTGATGAGGAAGAGCTATAGAAAAACCTTGAAAACCAAATAAATGAATTAAAACTAGAAAATAAAAATAAACTAGACTATATCAAAAGATTAAAGCGTGGTACAGCGGATTACGAACAAATGGTTGAAGCTGATGAAGGAAAGTATCAACTTACCCTTAAAGAACAAAAAGAAGAAATTATTCATTTAAACAAGGAAATTGTTAAGTTAAATAATGATAATGATAAATTAGCTGCAAAGATTGTTGAACACAACATATACATTACAAAAATAAATAGGGAGTATGAGGACTTGGTGAGGATCAACAAAGACATGAGTGTAACTTTGGCCAACTTTGAAACGGATAATGACTTTTTTATTAATGAATCACACAGGCTGAGATCGAAGGACAGGGAAGACGAGGTAGTTCAGTGTTGTTATAAAGACTTAACTGTCACTAAAATTGACAGATCTACTCAGTGTAATAATACCCTAATGACTTTCTGGATACAGTGCCAATATTAGATGATATTTGTAAAGTAGTTAGTAAGAAAAACTTGGTCATGTTAGGAGATCAAACAGTATATAGGAACTATTATTTGGATCTTAAAAATTATCTATCATTTGCAATACGCAGCGAAAAGAAAGCTTACATTGCGTTCGAGCTGACAAAAGTAAAAGGGAACTCTAGGAAAACTTGGAAAAAACTTAGGGATTGGAATGTTCACTCTAAATCAGTATTTGAAATTCCCAGTAATTTAAAAAACATAGAAAATATTAGCAATAATTTTTTAGACATAAACAACATGGCTACTCCTGTTGACCCAGAGTTAATTAAATTCTATTCCAGTTACACATTGTTTGATACTGATGATAATAGCAAATTCAACTTTCGCAAGATTACCGAAACTGATATCTACAAGTCACTCAGGCAAATAAAATCTAAATGTAGAGGCTATGACGACATTATTTATGACATGCTATTATTTAGTATTAATTTTATCGCTCCTGCTATTGCTAAGATTTTCAATGCTAGCTTGGAAAAGGCGGAGTATCCCTCTATATGGAAAACTGCCATAATACGACCTCTTCCTAAAGCAGCTAATATTTCATCATTAGACCAACCTAGACCAATCAGTATTTTGCCAATTCTTGGAAAAATGCTCGAAATTCTTGTCTTTGAGATGGTGATTGAGTTCATTGGTCCTAAGCATGTACTTCCGGATGTCCAGTCGGGCTTTAGGGTGGGACACAGCACTGCGACGGCCCTCAGCAAAGTTACTTCTGACATAAGTAGAAACATGGATCAATCATTGGTTTCTTGTCTTGTTCTCTTGGATTACAGTAAAGCTTTTGATCTAGTAAACCATGATATGCTGATTGCCAAGTTGCATTATTGCGGCTTCTCCCCTGAAGCAAGTAGTTGGTTTTGTGGGTATTTGGCAGAGAGAAGGCAGATTGTTGAGGTGGATGGAGCTAGGGCCGATCCTTTTGACATTGCTGCGGGTGTACCACATGGAAGTATTCTTGGCCCTCTTTTATTTTTATTATACACATAAAACCTCCCTTCTCAGGTTGGCTATTGCTCTGTTCATCTCTATGCTGACGATACTCAGCTTCTGTCATCCTTTAAACCTGAAGACTCCAGTGTTGCACTCAACCTTCTTAATAATGACTTAAAGAGAATCTATGACTGGTCTAGAAAACATGGCTTATTGTTGAATGCAAAAAAGTGCCTATTTGATTATTGGATCAGATTATACCAGAGGAAAATTTAATTTATTTAATTTGGCAACCTGCACATCAATAATATTGTTCTTCCTGCTGTCAAGCAGGCAAGAAACTTGGGCATTATATTCGATAGCTCACTAAATTTTTTAAAAATGTTTTAAAAAAGCTTTCCTTAGTATATTTAAAAATGAAAAGTTTATATCCGTTTAAATATTTACTACCATACTACCACAGCATATCAAAATGATGTTGGTTGAATCTTTGGTTTTCTCTCAGTTGGATTATTGTGATGTTGTATATTATTATTTTTTAAACTCAGAATACCAAAGGAAAATTCAATTGGCCCAAAATACTTGTATGCGCCATGTCTATGGGGGTGGCAAGTATGATCATATTACTCCAACGTATGTCAATAACAGTCATTTGAAATTTGATTTGCGTGTTGACCTTCACTTTGCGCTTTTTATGCATGACTTAGTGAGCACAGGTTCTCCCCGCTATCTGGTTCAGTATCTGGTACTCCGAGAGGACCTCCATAATCTTAATCTCAGGAATGTCGTTAGATATCACATCCCCACCCACAAAACAGAAAAATTTAAAAACTGTTTTGCATACAGAGCAATAAGCTATTTAAATTCTGAAATTTTCTTTTTATTAAATGGCTCTAGCCGATCCTTGTTTAAGGCCGAATATTTTAACATTTTATATCAGAGGATGCTTACTGAGTAATGGTTTTAATTCATAACTTTGATAGAGCCTTGATTATGTGTATAATTTACGTTTGATTGACTTACTGATAGTTTTAAATTGTTTGTTTTCTTTTTTATCCTGTATATTGTACTGTCTTTTTGTGTTCGACCTATTTATTTATGTATAGTCATTGATAGTGTTGTGAATTGTATAAATGTTATATTATTGTGGGTAGTGTATATGCTGTTTTTATATTCAGGCGTTATGGAAGAACGCTCCCTGCGAATGACACGTTTTGTATGTACAGGGTTATTCATTATATTTTGACACCCACCTGCAGCCGTAATTACAGGTAATACAAAAAAAAATTAAATTCAAAAGTTGTATGGTTTTTAATATATTATCTTTTAGAAATGTCAAAAAAAAATGCCTGTCAATTGTCAAAAAACCGCATAACGTTAATTTTTTTAAATGGAACACCCTGTATATTATTACATATTTGGATTGTGCGAAAAAGTCTAGACATATTTCATGAATATTGTCCTATACCTATCTCTAACGGTTTTTGAAATATTGACAGTTGAAAATCGACCATTTACCAAGTTTGACAGCTTGTAAAATCTAAAGGGCTAAAGATAGAACAAAACGGTTTGCACTTTCCTATATTGGTTTTTCATAAACTATCGTATGACACTAACTTTTTATTTAACCAGAGGTTAAATTTATCCGGGATTTTTAACCTCTGGTTAAATCTAAAGTTAGTGTCATACGATAGCTTATGAAAAACCAATATAGGAAAGTGCAAACCGTTGTGTTCTATCTTTAGCCGTTTAGATTTTACAAGCTGTCAAACTTGGCAAATGGTCGATTTTCAACTGTCAATATTTCAAAAACCGTTAGACATAGGTATAGGACATTATTCATGAAATATGTGTAGACTTTTTCGCACAATTTAAATATGCAATAATATACAGGGTGTTCTATTTAAAAAAACTAAGGTTATGCGATTTTTTGACATTTGACAGGCAATTTTTTCTTTTGACATTTCTAAAAGACAATATATAAAAAAAACCCACAATTTTTGAATTTAAGTTTTTTTTGTATTGCCTGTAATTACGGCTGCAGGTGGGTGTCAAAATATAATGAATAACCCTGTACACGGTGATCATTTATAATGTCCCCCCCTCTTAACTTTTTGTTTTTCGCATTAGATAAAAATGTTAAACACAAAAGTTGTGCAGAATAATGTAAGCTATTTGCAGAATACATTTATACATATACAAGGTGTTGCAGAAATGAGTGGCAAGTGAAAGTTATATTTTTTTAAATGAAACGCCCTGTATATTGTTAATTTTTTGGAATCTCCTAAGAATTCTGAATATTTTTTCTATAACATGTCCTATACCTAAATGTCATAGTTTTCGACATATTCGTATTTTAAATAGTAGTCTGGTATTGGAGTTGCCTAATTCACGGCCACCTAAGAACTGGAATCTAGAATATTTATTTTTGAATATAACTGCTTAGTTAAAATGCGAATATGTCGAAAACTATTACATTTAGGTATAGGACATGTTATAGAAAAAATATTCAGGATTTTCTAAAAAAACTAATAATATACAGGGTATTTCATTTAAAAAGATATAACTTTAACCTGTCACTCATTTCTGCAACACCTTGTATATATATAAATGAATTCTGCAAATAGCTTACATTATTCTGCACAACTTTTGTATTTAACATTTTTGTCTAATGCGAAAAACAAAAAAGTTAAGAGGGGGGGACATTATAAATGATCACCGTGTACAGGGTGGCTCGAATTCGTGTCTATGTATGGGGAATTCGAAAACCGTAAGAGATACAGTGTCGGTCCAATTAAGGCAAAATTGCGCATTTAGGTGCCTAACAATATGCCGTTTAGAAAGTTTTAAAATTCCAAGTATTTACGGAGATATCCGGAAAAAACCGAAATTTTGAAAAATCGATTTATTTTTTTCCTGGGCTTATTTAAAAACGGATTTCAAATCTAAATGCACTTTTGCATTGCCACTTTTTCCGCTCTATCCAATGATGATATCCAGTTTGAAATCCGACGTTTCGTCTTCAAGGGATCATCATCAATTTTCTTTTTTTAAATACGAACTTTAATTTTTTTTATCGTTTTTCAGATGGTATTGGCGTTATTAATATGAGTATGTGTTCTTATTTTTTTTTTACTTTTTTATTTTTATTATTGTTTTATTATTTTTATTTTATATATTTTGCTTTGGCGTGATTTTAAATAATTTAAGGTAGGTACTTTTGATATTTTAATATTCTAAAAAAATATTTTATTTGTTTTTTGCATTAAGTGGAAAATTGGAGCCCGTATTAAAAATTAAAAAAAGTAAAATTATTTTTTTTGCGAGAATATGGCCATGAACTATTACTCAAACAAGTTGCTTAGTGCATTTTATTTATAAGCAAAATTCCAATAGGTGTTTTTCCATCAAAGTTCCTATAGTATCACGTAGTATGATTATAAATTGTTGATGTTCTCTATTAAGTAAATTTTTTAATTGGTTAAAAGTTGTTTGAGTAATAGTTCATGGATATTCTCGTAAGAAATAATTTTACTATTTTTTATTTTTAATACGCTCCAATTTTCCACTTAATACAAAAAACCAAATAAAATATTTTTATAGAATATAAAAATTTCAAAAGTACCTACCTTAAATTATTTAAAATTACGCCAAAGCAAAATATATAATTAAAAAATAACAATAAAAATTTAGAAAATAAATAAAAAAAAAATTAAAAAAAAATAAAAACTCATTAAAGTTCGTATTTAAAAAAAGAAAGTTGATGATGATCCCTTGAAGACGAAACGTCGGATTTCAAACTGGATATCATCATTGGATAGAGCGGAAAAAGTCGAAATGCAAAAGTGCAATTCAAATTGAAATCCGTTTTTAAATAAGCCCAGGAAAAAATTAAACGAATTTTCAAAATTTCGGTTTTTTCCGGATATCTCCGGAAATACTCGGAATGTCAAAACTTTCTAAACGGCATATTGCTAGGCACCCAAATGCGCAATTTTGCCTTAATTTGACCGACACTGTATCTCTTACGGTTTTTGAGTTCCCCATACATAGACACGAATTCGAGCCACCCTGTACATATATGTATGTTTATGGTATATGCAATAAATGTTTTTCTTTCTTTCTTTCTTTCATAATATATTCCAAGTCATCCACTGTCTTTCGCTATGATGACTTGATCGAAGGCAAATTGTTCTCCGATATCAATGTGCCTTCACATTTCCCTTTTCATATATATGTTACGGGTAAAGTTAGATAAACGACTAAACCTTGGTTTACCCGGGTAAACTGCATAATACCACAGAAAATAAACTATATTTTCTGTGATAATACCCAGGAAACATGGGTAAAGTCACAGAATATATAGTTGTGTAACTATATTTTCTGTGGTAAAGTCCAAAATATATTTTAAATTGTACACGTTTCCGGCTTTACCCGGGTAAACCGCATTCTATCCCCTTTCGCTGGGTTAAAGTTAGGTGTACTAAAATTACAAGGTCATAAATGCTTGAAAACACATTTAATTAGAAAATAACATTTTACAAACTAATGAGACTGAGAAGACTAAAACTGTATCCTACTAAAGTAAACGATACCATAATCTATTTGTTCAAGCAAGACAAGCTGCTGTGACATTTCGAGTTACAAAGATTTCCAATAGCTTTACATTTACATTTATTTGTCATGCATTAAGTTTTACAGTTGCACCTTGACCTCTTAAAAGTGGTTGTTCGTTTGCAAGTTGTCGTGAACTTTTCTTCTGATACACTTTCCAGATCTACAAGTTTCTCACTACACACAGAAAAATGGTTCATGGGAAACATTTCCTCGATGGTTCCTTTCTTGTTTGCTAGCTTACAAAACCGTCATCGTTTTTCTTCATAACTGTCATGACGATGTTTCTAAAATCGCCCCTCCCTCAATCAACGTCTGGAATTTTCACTCTGACAGTATTTCCAACGGAATATGGAGGGAACTTTGAATGAGATAAAGCTTCTTTGCTTGATTTCCTAAATTTCTTTTTGCGTCTAGTCTGTGTAACTGTATATTTTTTTGGCACAAGCAAAGTTCACACCTTATATTGACTGATGTACTTGCCTCATCACATTCTCCACATTTGGTCTGATTTCCTGAAGTTTCTCTATTATTGGCGTTTTCTCCATAATTATTGTGGACATTTTCCATATTGTCACCTTCAGTAATAGCTTCTTGCAGATTGTCTGTTTCTGGGCTACTATCCATAGACTGGTTATTATTTTGATCTTGTTCAGGATGTTCTCCTACACCAAATTTCATGACGACTTTCTCCAGCTCTTCTTCGGATCGTAGATTTTCAACAGTTTCTTTTGGAAAAGCTGTTTGCACTTTTCGAAGACACCAACTCATCGAAAACCTCATAAAAACGAGCGCGTCCACTCTCTTCGGTTGCCAATGGTGCCATTTTCGAACTGCACGTGGTGTGGCGAAAGATGACGCAATAATAAATCCATCACCCAAATTTAACCAAGCGAAAGCGGATAGAACGCGGTTTGCCCGGGTAAAGCCCGAAATGTGTACAATTTCGAATATATTTTGGCCTTTAACAATGTTTCCTGGGTATTACGCAGTTTACCCGGGTAAACCTAGGTTTAATCGTTTATCTAACTTTACCTGTAGCATATATGAGGCTCGCGTTATATGGATTTTAAACAATGTGGGCGATACACAACAATCTTGGCATAAACCTTTATTATTGCCGATTCATGATGTCGATCCATCAGTGTGTGGTTAAGACTGGTTTCCTGTAAAACTTTCCACAGCTTCTTCACAAGGACTGTATCGTAGGCTTTTTAGAGATCTATGAACAAGAGATTTGTTTTTAGGTTAGTGCTGGCTCTTTTTTCTAGTATTAGTTTTAATCAGAAGATATTATCATTACACGTTCTTCCAGATAGAAAACCGCATTGTTCTTCATCTTTTTTGTCTCGATATTGGATTTCAATGAGATTTCGAATGATTTTCATATAAACGGCTCAAAGTACTGGCCACTGATATTCCACTGTAGTTTGAACAGTCCAGCTTATTTCCCTTCTTATGGATGCACGATATATATGCCTTTTTATTCTTCGGGTACTTGAGCACCATTTAGGTATTGGTTCATGCATTATAAAATTTGATGTTCAAATATCCAGGTCCACCTCGACATCTCCTCAAAGGCCAGTAGAGGGACCACAATTTATTTTGTATTCCAGTATGGTGGTCATAGGTGTTCTCGTGAGTTCGATATGAATTATTATTCTGTCTGACAAGGAGCAAGCTTTCCAGGATGTAAAAATACGGCACTGTAAATATACGAAGATCAGTAAGTAAATGCTCTCCTGCAATTATTTATGCAACCGAGACCGCCAATATTTTTACAACCTCCTCTGTACGAATGATTGGAGTGGAAAAATCACAAAATATGGAGTCCTTAGGACAAACTAGCAGCGACAGGTCACAAAAAATATGATCGCAAAGCCCCTCCGAGAAACTTAAAATAAATTAGAGTCCAGGATGATTCCTAGGAACTTTGCCTCGACATTGTCATCGAAGTCCCTCACTGGGAACAGTGGAAACGTTATCTTCGTCTTATAGAGAAGGGAAAAACCATTGTTAATCCTTATACTGCATCCCCACCAATCGGGCATGGGAGTACTCAATGTATCAGATGGTGGTGTTATCAACAAAGAGGGTATAACTTGCAGTATTGTCAATGGCAGGAAGGTCATCGAAAATTATTGGGCTCAAAATACAGCACTGCCGATCTGGGACTCCAATTTCAATTTGCCTCTCTCTAGATGGAGCTTCAACAATTTGATACTATTAGAGCGGACGATGTAAGCCTGAAACGTTTGCAAAAGAATTTCGTGGCTGACACTTGGAGGACATAAAATAAAAGGGAACTGTATTTAATTCAATAAAAAGGCATTAAAATGCTTGATAGAAGGTCAAGAATGCCATGCTTCTGGGCATGCGAAAGCCAAATTCACAATCACAGAAACCACTATTTACCTAAAAAGAATCGTATGCAGAGTGCTCTCACCAGAAAAAGGAAGACGGAGCCACTACGGCATTCGACTCTCCTTAACACACAAGCAAATTTTGCGTCTGAGGCAAATACTCTGGGGGTTACCTTCGTTGCTAAATTAACCTGGAATCTTCATTTAGAAACGCCTAAAAGGCTCCTTCAAAAATCCCACAACCAATGTTAATAGATTTATCAGATATAAAATTTCTCTAGAATTGGCACAGGCAGGATTTACAATAATAATTGCGATGAGATAACCATAACCTAAAATTTCTGCCCACCACAGAATGGCATACTGATCGGCCCATTATCTAATTTCCCATCCTTATATAATCTGAAATTTAACCCATAACGTATGAAATAATATTTAATTGCATGAGCTTACCTAATCATACTATTAATAAAAGTGGCTGGCACAGCTACTGCGAACCATTTCATCAACTGCTTTATAAAGTTGTTCGAATCTTTCCTTACTATATATTTTACTATAGCTCCTTCTAAATTAGCTACATATATACTAAGAAAAGTCCTCAGGAACAGAAATATCGTATGGCCACTGAGAAGCGCTATTTCAGTACAGAACAAGTTGGGTATCATTATCCGGACCTACAAAAAAAATAAACATGATTAATAAAAATGCAGATAAATAATAGCAGATTGAATTGAGTAGAAATTAAATGGTATTACATTTTACACATCTCAATACAGTCTTGGAAATATCCAGTTTTTAAAACCATAATCATTTCAATCCAATTGAGATGGTTTGGTCTATGGCTAATGCCCTACCGCAGCTTAGAGGTACTGTTGAACATGCCTCCTCTTCATCTCAGTGTGAAGAGGGAGGCGATTATCAGTGCTCACAGGCTATTCCTAATAGGCAAATTCAAGCCTGGATATTTGACTGGTCACCATCTTTGAAGAAATAAAACTGGGAAATGCAAGCAAACCAAGTGACCAAATGACGGTCATGTTGGACCTAGATGTCCCATTCGCAGAGGTTATTGATGATCATGGGAGAGTAAAAAACTACCTCAGGCCGATAACGCATCGCTGTGGTACACAGATGGTTCAAAACTAGCGAAAGGAGCAGGGTTGGGCATTTCAGGTCCAAACTGTAAGCTTTCCAAACCGCTAGGCAAAAACATAATTATCTTCCAAGCGGACGTGCTTGCCATCAATATATGTGCAGAAGAGTGCCTCACACAAGAACTTCACATAAAGCACATCTACATATTTTCAGTTAGCCAGGCGGCTCTAAAAGCTTTCAAGTGCTTGTCAAAGCTAGGCTGGGAATGTAAGCAATCCCTAAAATAATTAGCAACACGCAACCAGGTAACTTTAATGTGGGTTCCTGGCCATAGAGGCATAGGGGGCAACGAATGAGCAGACTGTCTTGCGAAAGAAGAAGCCGGAACACCATATTATGGTCCAGAGCCCTACTGTGGCCTTATGAAGAGCCACATCATCGAAGAACTAAACAAATGGAAAAAATTCCAACTGTCGTCCTATTGGAGAAACACTCCAGGACTAAGACAGGGGAAAAGGTTTATCACCATCTCTGCGAAAAGAGCAGAACAGCTCTTAGACATGAACAGAGCAGATATTAGAACTGTCACCAGGCTGCTCACTGGACACTGCCCGGTAAAATACCACCTAAAGGCAATAGGCAAAGCAGAAGACGACCAATGCAGATTTTGCAATACTGCAACTGAAACGCAGAACATCTACTTTGCCAATGTCTAACCCAGCTGTGCAAGTACCTTGAAGGAGGGTAGCTATCACCTCAAGAAGTAAGTCAACTACATCCCAAGAAAATAGCTTGGTTTGGAAGAAGCCTACGTCTCTTGGACACAAATTAAGTTGTAGAGTCATTCACAAAATATCTGTAAAGGTAGCAGTGCCGGGCGGATGAAACTAGCCGAAACGACTCCCTAGCAATCTACAATCTTGGTCTATGGCTAGAAGTAAATACAACGGACATAATATTCCTTTACGAAAGATTTGAATATTTAGAGAAACATTCCAAAATTGGAAAAACTATTTTAGTAGTGATTTTGACGTAGCTTTTCAAATGAAAACATTAATAAATTATTATGGACATTGATCTTTTAGTAATAAACACTTCCGAAGACTACATCCTATATTCGATCCTATGCCATTACATCGATATTGCGGATAGGATTGAAGCAGAGCCCTAAAGAGGTTTCATCGTATTTTTTAGTTTGAGTTATTTAAAAAAAATAGTAATCATAGTTAAGCAGGATTTTTCCCGAGCAATGTAGTAAATATTACCAGCTAATGTAAGTTGAGTTTCCCTCCGTCAAGTTTATTTATTTATTTATTTATTTATTTACGGCAAGGCCAATTTACAAATACAAAAATGTTACAATTTATCTGTATAACAAACATAATAAAATTATAAATAACACTCAACACCTATTATATATGAATACGTATACAATTGATGAATTCCAAAAAACATTAATCCTTTATTTAAAAGCTATCCTAGCCAAGTAAAGGTATCAGTCCCTTTTTAATGGTAGCACTAGAAGGGCAATCAAAAAGGTCAATATTTCGACATTTTGCGTTTGCAAACCTGAACATCCTTGAGATTGACTCATTCATACCATAACTGGTATTATGAAAAGGCACACTAAACAACTCAGAACCTATCGTTCTCCTTTCGCCCGCTCTTAATGAAATGAGACTCAAAAGGTCAGGGCAATCAATTAACCCTTTTAAGAGTTTGTAAAGAAAACAAAGATCCGCTTGAAGTCGCATGCTCTGCATTGTCTGTACATTCAAGGAAGCCCTCATTTCGTCATAAGTATACTCATCACGAACCAAGCCCAATCTATAAGCAGCCATTCTCAGAAATCTATTTTGGACCCTTTCAAGGGCTGCAATGTGAACAGCATACTGGGGTGACCAAACAACTGATGAGTACTCCAGCATAGGTCGAAACATTGCACAGTACAGTGTCCGTAACGTATACACAGACATATCATTTGTGGACCTACATATAAAGCCCAGAAACCTGACAGCCCTTGACACAATGTTGCAAATATAGCCATTAAATGACATCTTGAAGTCAAATTCCACTCCCAAATCCCGAACACTTTCCACCTCCTTGATTGGTACACTATTAATTTTGTAAGGAAATCTCACCGGTTCAGTTAATCTAGAAAAAGTTATTTTGAAACATTTAACGATATTGAGGTTCATTTTATTCGAGCCACACCATTCATTAAAAGAATCAATATCGCTTTACAATTGTTTTGCATCCTCTAGAGATGAGACCTGACGATACATTTTAAGGTCATCTGCAAAAGATAAAAATGAGCTGTGGGCAATAGCCCTGCCTACATCAGATATAAATAGAATGAAAATAACCACAGTGCGACCCTTGGGACACACCAGAAGGAACATCAAAAACACGAGACATAACACCGCTATATTTGACTGCTTGAGTCCCTCCAACAAGAAAGTCAGCTAACCAACTCAGAATTGGGTCTTCCACTCCCAAACACCTAAGTTTCTCGATGAGCAATCGGTGGTCAACCCTGTCGAATGCTTTAGAGAAATCCTGGTATACCGAATCAACCTGGAGACCTTTTTCCATACTGTTTAAAATAAAGTTTTGATAAAAAACCAAATTTGTTGAAGTCGACCTGCCCATCATAAACCCATGTTGTTCTAGATTCAAAAGGTGCCTACAGTCCCAACAAATTTTTTTAGTAATAAGACAGTCAAGCAGTTTAGGAATTTCAGACTGTGTGCAAAGTGCCCTGTGATTTGTAACCTCCTCTCTTGACCCACTCTTGAATATAGGTTTTAGAAACTGAACTTCCACAAATACGGGTAAGAACCTGCTGACAATGAATAATTGAAGAGAGTTGTTAAGGGCATTGCAAGGGTGTACATGCATCTCTTTATAAAAAAAAACAGGGGAATTTCATCCGGCCCACATGATAACTTATTAGGTGACTTTTGCACTTGCTCTATAATTTCAGAACAAGAAATGGAGTATGTGGAAACTTCAGCGGTGTTGGAAAATGTGTATTCCGAAACCTGACCAATAGTATGGTTTGAGTAAACACTAGAAAAGAAGTCTGCAAACAAATCTACAGTCTCTTGATTACTACAGGCAGTAGAGCCATTTTAACTCATGTTACTGGGAAGAACAAAGTTGTTTTCAAGATTGCTGAAATGTGACCAAAATGATCTGGGATTCTCACTAATGTTATTTTCAGTTCTCAGGAGATACATCCTTTATAAAGAATTTCTCAGATTCCTGCACCTATCCGTTGCCTCCGAGAACAACAAATAGTCAAAATTATATCCCGTTTCTCTAAATTTTTTGTGGTTCCTTTTTTTTCAGTAATCAAATTACGCAGGTCAGTGTCAAAGCACACAGGAAAATTAGATGTTCTGAATCTCTTTACTGGAACATATAAAGATATCCCCTCCCATAATATCTCATAAAACCACAGAACTGCCCGGTCAAGAGTCAAATCACTCGTTAAACGCCAATTAACACTGGCCAAATGATCATTCAATGATATGTAATTGCCATTTTTGAAATCAAAAAAGCACTCCTCATACTTCGAACGATCTATACCATGGCTGTTTCTTATAGAGACAGCTGTGTGGTGAATACTATTGCTCAAAATCATATCAGTGGCCTCGTCAATCCCAACAATGTCCAAATTTTAAAACACCAAGTCAAGCAGAACATTCCTGCTATTCTTGATGGTATTCAGTTGACTCAAATTGTAATAATTTAAACACTCTTTCAATTCATTAGCTGGATAATTTTCTGCAAACTCAATGGTTAGACCAAATTCATTATTAACCCATTTAACCTGAGGTAAATTGAAGTCGCCTAATAGCACTAAGTTACATTTAGGATACAAGTTAAAAATTAATTCAATTGAATGACATACATCAATAAACAAATTTACATCAGACCTAGGTGGCAGGTAGATACAGCCCAATACAAATTCAGATGACTTACTCTTAAAATATACATAAACCTTTTCAACAGTTGTAACTTAATCTTTGGCATTGCAACTCCTTCCTGGCAGCAATCAAAACTCCTCCTCCTCGAGTTCTGGGATCAAGTAGATGCTCGATCAGTACGAAACAAACTAAACTGCTCTGGACATAGCTCTGCATCGTAGATATTCTCTGTTAACCATGACTCTGAAAGCATAATAGCATCGTAATGACAACACTCAATAGACTGTCGGACCTCATTGAGTTTAGTCCTAAGACCTCCAACAAATATAATTGTTTTCACCAACAGCAATCCTTTTAGACACCTTTTTTCTTGTTAAAGTGGGACCTCTCGGGAAGGTCCGACCTTCAAAAAATTTTGGTCTAAGCCCCTATGATCTGGCCTACCAAACTGAAACTGACGAAAAACAATATTATGAGGCCAAAATTCTGGATCATTAATTTTTTCATAGTGATGAGAGTCAATGCCTATCTTAAATGACTTTAAGGGTTGGACTATAAAATCTTCATCTTTAAGAGTTGACAATCTAGATTTGATATATTGGGCGACATGTCTGTCGGTTGCATTCTCACTGTCTCTACCAACATAGAGCCATTTCCTAGTTCTAGCCCCCCTAAAATCCCCTGAGGAAATTGTGGCCGTACCCATTTGGAATCTTCTTTGGATAGATTTTGGTTTGAGTTTTTCAGGTAAAGGTGGCATATTGTTATTTTCCTGCCCCCGACTGTTAGCCACAGCAGTCTTAATAACTTCTGCAACTTGTTGCTGTGTAATGGGTTGTCGTTTATGAAGAGCCTGTTTATGCTAGAATTTCCCCCATTTTTATTGTATGGAGATGAGTGCAACCGAATGCCCGCCACATTAAGAGAATGGGAGGAACCAGAAATATTATTGGGTTCATGCACTCTCTTGGAAGAATTCTCCTGCTGGATACTTGGTGAAGCTGGCAGCACTGGATTTGTTGGAACAATATTGTCCACCTTATGCGACAGTCCCTCCATATTTTGTTGTAAAAAGGTGAGTTTTGAATTAATGTTCTCTAGAATAACATCCAAGCTCTGTTGCATTTCCCCTCTTGCCACGTAACTAGAATTCGAATCAGTCGCTACCACAGCATCCCCAACAACCTGCTTTGTGTTTTTCAGCCTTTCATCATTCTTCTGAGAACAACTTGGACACCAAAATACCATAATACGCGTTTTCAGTAGCACAGCACGAATTTCGGTTGTAGTAATGCCGCAACACTTTTGGCAAATAGGAGTTTTACAGTAATCACATGGATATCCAAATAACTGAGCCTTCTCATCTTTGGAAGTACATCTTGAGTTGCATTTAAAACACTTCAGATCGGACATCTTAGGGTTGGAAAAAACAAATCACAAAAACTCACTCCAAGCAATCTGGGATTGCATAATCATCTCATACATATAGAGTCTGATAAAACAACCAGTACCAATTTAATGACCAATAAACCGCATAAAGAGACCTTGCAATTATAAAACTAAAATTTCGCGTGTTTACATTCACAAAAAACTATTTCTTTTTAATCAAGGCAAACCAGCTAAAATGAATAATGGGCAACCAAAGCTCGTCCAAAGAAACACAAATAATAGAATCAGAAAATCAGGCAATGGATGAAGTCGAGACGCTCTTCGTTTCAAAAGTGATCGTATTTTATTACCTCTGCTGCACTGTACACCGAGTACGCAAATTAGTTATAATATGTACCTACGAAGAATACTGCAGTAATATTTTGAAAAAAATTTGGATCTTAAAACCCCTAAAAATATTTAATAATAAATTTATGTATTTCCAACCACCTTTACCTTAGAAGATTACTGCAGTAATATTTTGAAAAAAATTTGGATCTTAAAACCTCTAAAAATATTTAATAATAATTTTATGTATTTCCAACCAACTGTACAGCCTATTACATGAGATATGCATAAAACTAATATTATACTTATAAAAATCAAGCAAATATAAAATAATCAACTCGAACATATTGAAATAGTTATAATCAAAATTATAAAATAAAATCGTCAGTTATTTTAAAAGTAAAATTTTAGGAAAATTATTTTTTTTATTTTAACAAATATATTAGCAGTAGGCATAGATATCTGCAGAAGGACATTATATATTAATGCAAAAGAAAATAGAACATATTATGTATAAATATGTATAAACGTAAATATTAATATATGCAGTGTAATTAAAGAAACTGTCGTGCTGCCTAATCTATAAAAGATGCAAATATTGCGAAGAAGGTAAGTAATTTGTTAATTTTTCAGATCTTTCTCCCACTTTTGTATTCTATAATTATGTGGATATCGCACATCCTATTAAGTTAATTTTTGTTTGCATATAAACTAGGACTTAATAGGTAAATGCTGTTTCTCATACTCGATGATATTTAAGTTTTCACTTCTGCCGTGTGATCCTAAACACACCAGGTTTTTTTATTTGCGTAAATAATTTCCGTACTTTCCTAAAGCCATACTACAAGCGGTGTTTCTGTAAAACGGCTAGGGAATCACTGGCGTAAAATTTTATTCAATCTCTCAAACCTTCCGATATTCATGTTGTCATGATTGCCACCAGTTTATTATATTTAAAAAGGACGTCTTCGACGAAACCATTTTAATTTCCAGAATAAGATATAGTTTTACGACTCTTGTGAGTAACTGCTCTACTTTGCCGAAGGGGCAAACACGTTTATTTAAATTTTTTGGCAAAATGCCCAAGGTTCATCTAAAAATATCGTAGGTATTTGAAAAAATTCAAATATGTTCTAGTTTAAATTAAAATCCCATTTTTTAATTATACAGTTTAATAGTCGACAAGCAAACATTTGGATATATTTTCGAGAATAAACCGTATAAATAAACGAAAGTAAACATAGTTGCTCTATATCAGCTACTGGGAATTAAACGGATGCTGCACCAAAATCACATCAATTCAACGAAATTGAATAAAAAAATCATGTGAGAAATTCGCATCTTGATATATATTTCCATTTCGAGAAGATTCAGGGTCAAATTGTGACGCAATATAGATTGCCACTCCGCCACTTTCTAAAACATTAACCAGTTACAATTTAAAATCCTGTAGCACATTCGTCCACATAAAGATAAATTGCCGCAATATCCGAGAACGACTGCAAGAGTACCATGTTCGGTGATATTACTTAACAGAAATCGTCAGCTGCCGTAAAAGTCCAATCAGCTTTTGCGTAACAATAGCTTTTGAGAAAATGATCTTCAGGACTTATTCTTGAAATGGGGCTCTATAGTTCACGTCTTTATAGGTAAATGTGCAGAGAATTAATATTGGGACATAACGGAGGTTTTTCACCTTTTTCTCTCAAACCATTATTTGCACAAAAATTTGTACCATTATATTCTAAGCAGGTAAGCGTCTCTTGATCTTTTAGAAATCTCACTTAACTCTAGCAAACAACGCTTGAGGCTGTGGGTAGATTTTAGCATGGTGAAAAAATAAACATCTTAACGTCATGTTTCACTAGGAATATTTCAAAACAGGTCAATTCGACAAGAAAAATAGGTATATTTGTTAAGAATTAAAGAACGAAATTTCTTCTACAAGAACCCGATTTATTTTATTTCATTCGGAACGTTTTTTTAATGAACATGGACATTCAACTTTGGTTTACCTGAAATTATTTAACAGAAACTAAGCTTAGAAACTTTTCTGCAAACTTTCAGAAACACTCTATTACAATTTATTCCGCGGAAATTTTCCATATGCAAGATATCTATTAATTATTTCCACTTGATGAGTTAGCCTGCGTTAGTGTTGGTCAGTTTGGGTTAGTTTTTCTTAGTTTGGACGTTGAATGACTAATTCAATGGTTTGGATTAGTGAAGTTAAAACGCGCTTCATAAAAAATAAATTTAAATATAATTAAAATGAAACTAAAAATATAAGTGATTTCAGTTGAAGCTAAAAATGCCGCCTACCGCAAATGGCGCCGACATCCAACAGCCGAATATCGAAATAAATTCATCACGACTAGAAACCAGTGTAAGCGGACTATTGACGAGAGCAAGGAGGGATACAACGAGCAGATCAAGAACAGGCTTCTCAACTGTCCTAACAGATCGAGGTCCTTTTGGTCAGTTGCCAAAGCTGTCAATCAGGGTTCCCAATGCGAGCCTCCATCAATGAGGATATGAACGCCATCATGGAATGGGATGGGGAAAACAACGCAACAGTTTAACGCAGGAAAGATTTAAGCAGCTGCCTTCTTAAAAAAGGCAAACACTGCAGAGCCTGACTTTTCAATGACAGGGCAAACACTGACTCTGGCCTCATCCATAAGCTTGTTGAGCGTCAACGCAGAAAACAACGTCTTAGCGTAATGACGCCACCAAAATCGCCAAGGAAGCAGTCTATAGAGCAAAAAAAGTTGTATACACCACATTAGCTCTTAATGCCCAAATAGGACCATCTCTGGAATACTGTTCCCATATGTGGAGCTCGGTACCCAAACACTGCTCATGACATTGAGAGCAGTCAGTTTTGTGGGTGACCCAGAGTTGACTAAATACCATGATAGCCTTGAGCATCGACGAAAAGTGGTGGATCTATCTCTTTACTATCGATACTGCTACGGAAGGTGGTCGAACACTGGCACTTATGAATCCGCCCAAACCCAAACAGAAACACCCGTCAGACACAAGTTGGCCATCAACATACGATTCAGCTGCGAATACCTAGGCCGTCGCTGTTACGGAACTCCTTTTTCTGGAGAACTGCCTCGCTCTGGAATGGACTTCCGAGTAACGTATTTTCCGAACATAAAAAAGTGCCGAAAGTTGACCCCGTTATGGTTGTCTTTTTTTTAACGAATCTTAATTGTCTTAGGAATGGCACTTGGTGCATGTGCATTGCGACCATATTTTAGTACAGCCGCGTCGTTTTTCGGACCCCATTCTGCAACTGATGGTGATGTAACGAAATAATTCGTTACATGGTTTTTCATGTTTTAAGATTTTTATATTGCAAAGTGATTTTTATGCAAATATACATGCGATTTGGTTTCGGTATCTAGGTAGGATTTCGCTAGAAGTTAGATCTTTTGTACATAGGTGGAGCTATCATTAGAATTATAGGCGTATTAGTTTTACGTTGTTTTCTTTAAAAATATTGTTATTATTTATACTGGACTTTGAATAGAGGGCGATAGTAATATCGTGATTTTAATTGATGGTCTCCCTCCTACTCCTTTGAATGCGAGGATCTAAAATCGAACGGCGAACGTTGCTTTTGTCTCCAATTTCACGTGAAGGTGAGAGTCCATTTTTATTTTTGGTGGAATTTGATTTGGTTTTTTTGCACATTCCGCTTTTAACTTAACAAATTTATTTCTTTGTATTAGGAGTGTCTTAAAGACAATTTTCAGGTTCTAGAGGGATTTTCAATCAATGATTTAGACGACAACACTTTAATCTATTATAGATTTCTAATCTAGATTTAGAAATTGTATTCATCATTGTTCCGGGCATTCTTGGGCTTTATGTAAAGTATTGTTGAATAAATGATCTTAGTGGACCCTCTACTCAATCTATTTTAGTATATTTATCGTAAATTTCGTTAACTTTTACAGGAATATTTAACTGCGTAGTTGAAGTTAGCAAGGAGAATTTTTAACTAACCTTACTTTATAACCGAGTTCTGTTGGTCTTTTGTGTTTTTAGCTAATTCCTGGTTCTGATCCGCCACTTTTAAAAGTCGGGTAACTGACGCAGGCCCTTGCCAAATTTGCCAAGAGACGGATAAGTACCCAATAGACCTCCAGTTCACTGCCGGTAGAGGATTTGGGAAATTCAACTTTCTAAAGGTCTAAGGTGAGTTTCTTTTTTTATTACATCTAATTTATGAAATATAATATTGAATTTCTTTGAGAACTCACCTTAGATTTTTATTTCTTCTCTCTACCGACAGTCGACGGTAAATTTATAACTTTCATCTTTGTAAACTTAGCTCCTTGCTAAACTCGTAGCTAAATTTGCTCGATTTATTTTTGCTTGTGGCTCGTAATGCTCACTTTGACGAATGAAATGGGAGAACAGTGACATAATGTGAAAAGTCGATCAGCTTTGTGTTGTGATCTTAGCACATACAGTTTTCTTATTGCATAAATTTGACTTAGAAAGAATTTGCATGGTTATTAATTTGTAATTTTGAAGTAATCATATCTCTATCAATTTTTGACTAGTATTTAGCTTATTTTTAGAACCTTTCTTTTAAATAAACTTTTTTGGGGACTTTTCATTTATTTTGCACTTATTTAAAGGTGTGCTTAAGTCAAATTTAATCATTATTTTTTTTAAGTAGACTTGAGTATCAGATTCATTGACGAATCCTGTATTTTTAAACATAGTTTAATCATTCATTGACGAATCCTGTATTTTTAAACATAGTTTAATCATTCATTAACGAATCTTGTATTTTTGAACATAGTTTAATCATTCATTAACAAATCTTGTATTTTGGAACATAGTGTTATCAGATTCATTGACGAATCTTGTATTTTTAACATAGTTTAATCATTCATTAACGAATCTTGTATTTTGAAACATAGTTTTATCAGATTCATTGACGAATCTTATTTTTTTTTTAAATCATAGTTTAATCCTTCATTTACAAATCTTGTAATTTTTGATCATAGATTTAATTCTTAAGTAAAAGAGTTTGAAATATTTTGATGAGATTGTTTCAATTACTGTTCATTATTGTTAATTTTTTTTGTTTAATATCAACCTACATTCTGGTCTAAAACAAGTTTTTCTGTTTGCATATTTTCACGGAAATTGGCCAAAGAGCTTGGATTGATAGTCAAGCATCAACCGAGTGTACCATTGCAGCATTAGACGTATCAGCTCTATAAGACGTTTTTTCGACCTATCCGGCAACTTAGAATATTTCCGAAAAACATCAGGAAAACATCAAGAACGTAAATTGTTACAGTGTCGATATGGATCCTTAGGCAACCAAAACTTTTTGCGTAATGCCCATTCGAAGTGCACAAGGAGGTTTTCGTCTAATAATATAATCACCAATCATTCTATTTCAATTTCAGACATGTATTCTGAGTTGAGCGATTTAAACATTCACGAGGAGCCTAGGCTCGACAACATCACCCCATTTTACTTAAAAACTGTTCATTTGTCCTTGCTAGACATCTGCATTTCATCTTGAACGAGTCCTTGAGATGGTTCCTTCCTGACTTGTAGAAGCCCCATTTTGTGGTTCCTGGACACAAAGCTGGCAACAAAACCAATATAAGAAATTATAGTCCCATCTGTATTATAAACGTTTTAAAGATTTTCGAGAATCTTGTAACTAGATATCTGAACTCAGGTGTTGTCCCCTGAGATTATTAGTGAGCAGTGACTCCTGCTTGGGTAGAAGCACTGAGCTCAACCTTTTTCCTTATTCTCATTACGAGTTTCGGGCCTTGGAAAGGGGTGCTCAGGTTCATTCGGTTATATAGATTTTTCCAAGGCATTTGAAAGGGTTCCTCACGCGATCTTATTATGTTAGCTGGAAGCCCTGGAAGTATCTGACTCTATGCGCAATTGGATTGAGAGTTATCTTACGGGTCAAACTCAGGTGGTGAGGGTAAACAGTTGTCTTGTCCCATGAAATCTCTGTCCCATCCGAGGTCTCACATATAGCCACCTTTTACCCATTCCAATGACTGTCTGACACTGCAGGTGGACCCTAACAGATTTCTGATATGGTGCTACTATAATTGAGTGAAATTATCTAGATTGCGTTAGCCCACCATATTTGATTGTGTCACTGACGCTGAGTGTCCGCCACCCGTAGAGGATATCAGGGATCTTGGCGCGGACCTATCATTTGTTGAACACATGCTAATGTTGCAGATAAGTTGAAGATGTTGGGATTTTTTAAAGGAAATTCTACAGATTTCTCCTATATTCTTTCTCTCAAAATTCTGTATTGCAGTCTGCTTTATTGCAGTCTGGTTAGACCACCCTTAGAGTATGCCTCCTCACACTAACCATATCAAAGGAAATGTCTTCATCATATAAACCATAAATTCTTCAACAATGACGAGTTAGTTTCACTATAGTGCTAATGTTGCAGATAAGTCGAAGATGTTGGGATTCTTTAAAGGAAATTCTACAGATTTCTCCTCATTCTTTCTCTCAAAATTATGTATTGCAGTCTGCTTTATTGCAGCCTGCTTTATTGCAGTATGGTTAGATCACACTTAAATTATGCCTCCTCACACTAACCATATCAAAGGAAATGTCTTTATCATATAAACTATAAATTCTTCAACAATGACGAGTTAGTTTCACTATAGTGCCTTGTGCAGTACGCTTAGAAATGCATTTGTTCGATTATGTATGTAGTTTAAAGATAAAATTATTTAACCACATACACAATCGAACAGACCAAAGAGTTTATAATTCCAACTCGAATTTAAATGATGTCATATTGGAAATCATATTTTCTAAATCTGTCAGTGTTCAGATGCCACACACGCCATTGAAGTTATACGGTATTTATTACCTGAACCTTTTGAAGTGAAACTTCTTAACGCGCGCCGGGAGTAAAATTTGAAGGTCGCGATCGCGACATACGGCGGGCGATACACGAAGAGCGATACACGACGAGGGACACGACCTGGTGGAACGAAAAATATGAGAATATTGTTATTGTGATATCTTTGTTAGTTTACAAGCCAAAAATATGGGATATTACCTTGTCAAGACATAAGCGAAACTTTTATGAAGAATATTTTTTTTCATTTAGGCCTTCCCTTTTTGTTAATTGAGTGGTATGTTTAAAAAAACTATTTTTTAACCAAATCCGTTACGATATATATAAGGCTAGAGCGTTTAAGTTTAAGAAGTTTCACTTCAGATATGCGCACATAGTGCACAACCCTTTTTTTTAAGACCGATTACGACCGGATGAATGATTATTTTCAAGAAATAAATTGGAGAATCCTCGAGTCTCGTGATCGATGCCATAGTGGGATATTTTCATGATGCTGATGCTGGTTCCATTGCAGTTGATTTATATGTACTAAAAATGGTGTGCAATGTTCCAAACTCTAAAGCTAATAAGAGAAAAAATTAAGCTCTTAGAAAGCTAAAGAATCCAGTCACAGACGATAAAATATGTTGCAGACTGTTCTTCAGCTCATGTTTGTAGCCGGTGTTAATGGAAATAGAATTTCAGAATCATCATTAATTTATCTGATGTGAAAATGACCAGCGATTTGGTGGTACTCAATGAACTATAGACCCACTTTATATTTACTATTAAGTATTATTTTTACTTGCTAATTAGGTTCCGGAATGCTTTCACCGTTGTGGAAAATGGCTGTAGTCACTACAATCATGAAGAACGGCGATAGGTGTTCTCAAACTATAAATTTATATAAAAAATATCACGATTCGCAAAGCTACTGAATTCCATTGTCACTGATATCCCCTGATCTTTCCGTAGTGAGCATTAACATGGATTCTTACCTCCGATACTAAGTGGCGTACAAAGGCTAGCATGTCTGTGCGTCACTGGGGCTCAGTACAACGCCCACTGCAGCGCTGGAAGTCTTCCTGAATTTACAACCAATTCAGATTTACATTCAGGAAGCAAGGTCTGTAGCATAGAGATTATTGAAGGGCCAGCTAGCTACCCATAAGTCTTCCTGACACGACGCCGAATATGACAAGCTAAACAGGGAGATAAAATTGTATAATATCCTGGGAATGCCCATGGATAGCACCATACCCAAATAAAACAAAACAAACACTCATATATCAACAAGAGATGACTGGGAAAATGGTCCCGCAATGAGGACGGAAGTAACCGGGTACAAAAATCCAGGAAGGAGTAGGAGCCGGACTCTATGACCCTAGGACGGAGACAACAATTCCGATACCTATGAGCAACGGTGTTCCAAGCGGAAATAACAGCAATAGAACAATGTCTATTAGAAATAAAGAGGAGAAGGATTCGCAATAAAACAACAATTGCAATCTATTCCGACAGCCAAGTGGCAATAAAAGCGGTGGAATCCAACAGAATAACATCAAAGTTAGTTATGGACTGCCACGAGGCCCTAGACGAGATATAAAGTCAGCATACCCTATCATGGGTGCCAGGGCACCAAGGCCATCAAGGTAAGAAAACCGCTGACGAAATCGCTCGAGAAGGCGCGTCAGGGAAAATGATTGGACCAGAACCCTTTTGTGGGGTGACCAGCCTATTGCCAAAACATCCATTAAGGAGCGGGTAGAAAAATAATTTCGGAAATGGTGGGTACACATACCAGGACAAAGAGAGGTCGGGGATTTTCTAAAAAGCCCATCGGCCAAATTAACAGCAGAACTGCTGAGCCGTGAACGGAAGATCGACAGAACAATAGTAGGTCTACTAACGGGCCTCTGCCACCTGAAGAGGCATCTAAGCCTAATGGGAGTGGACGAAGACAGTGAAGGTTCTACCAGAAAGAGGTGGAAACGACAGCTCACGTATTGTGCCAGTGCGAAAGCTAATCGAGCGTGCGTTTTCAACTGCTCGGCTGCTGTGGAGTCTGATCAGAGAGACAAAACTGGATAACGCTCTATAATATGGAGAGTCACAATAGATTTTTTGGGTGACAAATAGGCCGAAGGGCTGCTCTCCCAAAACTGTAAACCTGTACTTTCGATATTACGTTAATTCAGTCTCATAGTACAGTATACGGATAAGGCTGGCTACGGGCGATATCTCGGAAAGTATGAAGCCTAGAGGTTCAGAAAAAAAATCATGTCAGTAAATGTGGCAAAATAATATCTATGAAAATAATTATTAAGATCTTAGATTGACCACACGAGGCTGTAACAGGCATGTTCAGGTAGAAAACCTAGATTTTCTCTTACATTTGCTTATTAAAGGTGAGGCTACAATATACACATTGTAAACTACTCTTGATTATGCATATTTTCAGACTATTTTATCTATCTCTCAAAATAAAGTGGTGGGTAGCTTAATTTTGTTTCTTTCTTAATTGATAAGTTTGGCGTGGCTTAATGGAATTGTACAATCTTGGTTTCGTTGAAAAGGACTTTCCTTGTTCTCCTTTATCGAATATTAATACATCATTATAATTGTTGAAGGGATAGTCAGATGGCGCTTGTTTACAACACATACAAAATGGCTGTGTTTCTCAACAAAAAAAATAAATATTTTTTGCAATAGTTCTAAAGAATACAATACGCGTTTGGCGAAAATCGCATATCGATATCTTGATTTTTTTGTATATTATTTGGGAATCGCATGTGATGTAATGATTACATAAATACTTTTTATGGCATCATGTAACGATACAACCGAAAACCAGAACAAAAAATACAAATCAATACTTACCAATTTAATAAACTGAAGTATGAAAGCCAAATTAAAATTTGGTATACTATTCATCAGCCGATTTCTATTGAACATGGCAGACTTGGTTTTGGGATCTCCATGCGGTTGCACCACCCCGTTGGATAGTTTGACACCATTTTGTTTCTTATATTCCTCCTTCCCCCTACTACTAATTCCGTTAGGTTTGACTAGATTATTGTTCAGACCATTCTCTTGCTTATTCGGCTTGAAAATGTAACTCTCTATTAGAGGATACCCAATTTTGTAGGCGTAAGTCGCTAGGGCAGCCCCTATTATAGCGCTCGACAAGAGTGATTGGTTTCTACTAAAGGCTTTTTCGCCTTTGTTCATGAACTTAGAGATCACTGAAGGCATCTTTATCTGCTTGTTTCTCTTAAAAGCTAATCGTTCAACGTTGAAAGTGATGTAATGTATTTTCGTTATTTTTAATTGCAATTGCTGATGTGGTCTGTGATGTTTTGGTAAATTATCTTTTCTGCTCTTTTTACTTAATGTTTAATGTAAATATAACTCACTTACGATTGAGTTTAATTATAATTTAAAGCTTTAGTTCTATTCTATCAGATCTCAAATATTTACAATTTGTCTCCGACTATTTTTGTTTTATTAAATTTCGTCTTTTACTTCAATTTATTATTTGATTTACACTGAAGCCTCAACTTGGGTTGATTTCTTTCTTATCTTGAATTTTTTCATGTTTTTTGCAGATGGGAATTATTCTTCATGGTAAGTCTGAAACAATGAAAAATAATTTTAAATATACAAAAGATTTTTGCAAGGACACACACTATATACGTCACAAGTGCGATTCATACTATAGATACGTCACGAGTGCGAGTTTTTTCAAAGTTTCTTTTTGATACGCGATAACTTTGGCAAAAAAACAATTTTGATGAAATATTCTGGACGCGCTTCCCTTGACGGTTTTCCGAACTTTATTTAAATGGGCGAGAACTGGAAAATGACGAGTTTTTTTTTAGGCGTGTATATATTTTTAAAAGGGGTCATCTTGGGTCGTCCTAGTGCTGAAAGTGTCGTCGAGGATCGAAAAAACTGGGACGACAGTTCTATAGGGAATTTAAAGGAGAAACATTGCCAAATTGGTGATTTTGTTTTCTTTTCAGTTTGAAAAATCTTATTTAAGTGTACGTGGCAGCCAACGCATAGCTATTTTCCAAAAAAAGTATGAGATTCGTAAACTACCATATTGTAAACTACTAAAATGCATAAATATCACCGTGTCCTAAGTTTGAACTTGAACTTGGAAAATATTATGTAAGCATTCAAAAAAAATTATAAACAACGCAATTTTATTTCCTACCTAAACTCGAGTTTCGCAGCACACATGTGCATGTACTTGGTTTCTCCACCTAAAGTAGTAAAAAGTCAAATCCATCAAGTAGTTAGAGTGCAGTGTAAACTTCCGGGTGCAATTAAGTCAAAGCTAACCATAAATAGAAAACAACACAACTTTTAAAAAAACTATATTATAAAACAGTGACCAAAGACCTATAAATAATTCAAAAGTATACCTCAATCGAAAAGACATGCGCACCTTAGTAATCGGGTACAGTGTAACTTTACCAAGTCTTTGACCAATAGACATTGTTATTATTTTTAACTGACGTGCCTTCTTTATCATCTCTTATCACCTGACATAGATCGATCCCGAATCTGAGCTACATAACCCACACGCCATTCAAAGCGTGACGTTATACAGGTCGTGACAGTAAAACTTCTTATATTTCAGCATTTGAATAGCTAGCTCTGCTTTACATTGTTGGAAATTTTGAAAGAACACGTCTTCCAATACATTAACATGACATTTAGGTTAAAATATGTAGATTTATACATTTAATTCATTGAAAACGGCTTGATGATGGAAAATGGGTAAGGATAGGGATATGTGGAATTTTCTGGTGATTACGTGCACTTTCTGTAGATTTTATGATAGATTTCGAGGTAAACTTTGGACGTTTGTCAAGCGAAAAGCAGCGGTTCCTCCCAGTTTTATGGAATATTTCCAGGAAAATTTTCATTTGTAAACATCGAAGTCTATATAGCTTAAGTGGTAAGTACTCTCAAATTATATGATTAAAATGTAATTATTTAGCCTATTTCTCCAATTTTTGTATCCTACATAAGTTATTTAGATATTGCACACCATTATAAGTATAATTTGTTATTTTTGTATGATTTGATACGTAAATTCTATTTTTTGTATAGTTTTGATGTTCTATCGAGGTCCGTTGCGATTTACCAGCCTTTTCTTTAATGAAATACGAAAATTAATCCTGAATAGTAGTTTTACCAAAAATAAATAATGTGGATGACAATTAGATAGATATCTATGCCGCGGCCGCGTCGATTACATTTTCTAAGTTTTCATCTAAAATTAAAAGACTCTTCGAAGATAGCAAAAAGGTGCGATCTTCGAACACATTTCTCTAATGAAAAAAACGTAAACATGCAAACAATTATTTTATACCTATACAGGGTCCCCAAAAGATTTTGAAAATTGAGCCACACACTCAGGGTAACCGCAACCCAAAAAAAAGCAAACCCAAACCGATCTAAACTAACCCAAACATATACGGTCTGGGGCACGCTGCGACTTACTACAGGAAATATCAGTCCTGCAATAAATGAGCCGGAAATGATGTGCCTCAGCCAACGAAGCCGGCATGGCAAGGCGAATCTGCAACCCGGAAGATGTTGATGTTGAGTAAAACAGAGATGAGTGGTAGAAATCTCCGGAGAGGATAAGATAGTGTTCTCCGGTAAAGTTCAAGTACGTGACGAATAGAGAACTGAAGAATATTACGACCAAGAATATCCCGCTACCTTTAATCAGGGGCGGAGGACACAACCTAAAACCAGACAAAACACGAAGGTAAGCGACGTGATATTCAACAAAATGAACTGACGCAAACCACGTTCAATGATTGACCTAATTAACAAAAGTACTAGAAAATCTTAACAGCTTGATTAACATGACTGAACTCTTTTTTGAACTTGATCAATATAAAAATCTGGAAATGGGGATAAGATCAAGTATATGCAAATATTAATTCAATCCATAAATACAACATTTAAAGTCAAATTCTGAAGCTTGCTTCTCAAATCCACGATAAAGTTTCAGAGTAAGATTCCATCCACCTCCTCGGCGAGCGAGGAGCCTACTTCTTCATGAAAGGACAGCGAATGCTGTTTCTATTTCATTGTTTGTGTACGTCCTACAACCTAGTAAAGGAGTAAAGGGGTTCTCAATTGTTTGTTTTTTCATGGCAGTGGCACACACACTAAAGGGAGATTCTATGGCACTCGACAAACGGTGTGTGTGTGCGAAGATGTTGATTGGCACGGTTCTTAAATAGACTCCGGGTCGCCGACGAGATGCACAGCTATCTTCTGCATGGAATCCAGTAGCTCTAGGCTGTGCTTAGGTGCGGCACCCCAGGTAGGTGAGTAATATTCTAAGCACCGTCTTATTTGCGCTTTATAGAGCAAGAGCAGCTGCTGCGGTGTATACAGTTTTTGTATTGCGAAATAGCACACAAAGCTTCTGCGAGGCTGATTTTGCGATGTTAACAACGTGGTCATGCCAGGACATATTGCTGTTCACCGAGACACCAGTAGTCCGATTGACGAGGATGAAGGAATAATCGATCCTGCCACAATGATGTTAAGGCCCGTCATATTGGATTTCTTGGTAAACATTGCTGCTTGGGTTTTTACTGCATTGAACTGGACCAAGTTTCTGTCGCTTTAAGTTCGAACTTTCTCCAAATCTTGATTAAGTGCTGTAATCTGCTCCTGCCTACGGTGATAAGTCTCAGTCGCTCGTAAAGGTTTTTCTGATCTAAATTGTTCATTGATATAGATGAGGAATAGAGTTGGTGAAAATATTGCGCCTTGAGGCATGTCCGTATTAATGGTGAATGTGTCTGAGGTGAGTCCATCAAACTGCAACGTGTAGAGATCGATTCATAAGAAAACTGGCAAGCCAGCTGTAGAGAGACGCTGACAGTCCGAAGGACGGCAGTTTGTTGAGCAATCCGTCATGCCGAACTCGGTCGAATGCCTTCGACATATCCAAAGCAATCGCTCAGGTGTCTCCGTAGTTCTCAGTTCCTTGACTCCATATATGAGTGACATAGGCCAATATATCTCCCGTCGATCTTTCTTTGCGAAAGCCGTATTGTTATTGCTAATTATTCTGTTGGTCTCGAGGTACTTGAGTAGTTGCTGACTGACTGCACGTTCCACGAGCCTTTTCCCTTTAATAAAAATCCCTCATTTAAACAACCTGGGCAACCAGCAATCAATTCATATACAGTCATCGACAATTCTCACAGAAAACCTTTGTAATTGGAAATGATGAAATAAAATTCTAATTGACTGATTGCTTGCTGTGAATTGATACTTTGAATCTGTCTTGCCCTGTAGGTCACTTTAAATGGTTAAAGAGGTTTATAGATTATTTAAATATGTTTTAATTTACCTAAAATAAGCGCGGCCAGCAGAATGCCTCCAGCGTTATGTCAAGTAATAAGGTTTTCCAACTAGTGCCGCTTACTGATCGTGACGCTGAGGGGACGTTGAGTAATTAGTCGAGTGTGGAAAGGACACACTTTCAGCGTGTGTTAAGAATAACTAATATCTGGATTAAGTAAAAAAACTATAGTAAAAGAACAGTTACAGTCACACTACCGGAGCAAGGGACCCCAGAGTAGGACCTCAACTGATTTTTTATTGGGAAACTGCCGGAGGATGGCAAAGTTGAGGTTGATACCAACCGATTTTCTTCGGCCACACTGCAGAATGAGAAGGTTTCGGTGTCTCCATGGCGGAATTTGAAGGGGTGCTAATAGACATGTGTCTTTGAATTTATCCGCAATTCCCAAATACAATTTACATATCATGGTTAGCGAAATATGCATCGAGTGTGTAAATTGTATTTCGGTACTGTGGATAAACCTCAACTTATCTTTGATGTTTCGTAAGATCCTCCAGGCAATTCTCGGTAACGCTTTTAAGTTTCCAGCTCCCGTCGTTGTATATTGATTGGTTCTTCCTGCACCAGAATTAGCCAATATTGCCCCTCTATCTCATCTATCTCAGAGTCGGTGTATTGAGTTAGTTGATTGTTCATCAAGGCCTACCATTGCATCATCTTGCTTGGATGATGCAATTCGATACTTACTCGATTCGAAATCAGATGCCTGCGCTTGGTTACGTAGGCCAGGGGTCAGCTCACGGTTATGCTTCCTTTCCCGCTCATTTTTTTATTAAGATCATTCCATGGGATGCCTTTAGATGGTTGAACGCTCTACCGATTTTTTATTGAATTTATACTAACCCCTAATAATAGGAAAAGTAAATTCCTGTAAATACCGCGAGGGTAGTTTGAGGTGAACGCTTTAAAATGCTCCTTCGAAGCAGCTCTCGGGAGATGGTGAGATCACCTATCTTGTCTGAAATATTTGAAACGAAAGAAAATGTTCACGCCAAATTCTTAGGATCGATGGTCTTTAGGCGCTGATAATAGAGCTTATAATAAGTGTATTCCATGTGTAATTAATTACAATAATTCAAATTCTTGACCATAAGTTACTACAATTTTGCAATATTTTAGAAAACGACCGCAAAGACATATGTAACATACCATGTTGCTATCAAAAACAAATACGGTAGTGGAATAGGTGAAACAAGGTATCATAAAACTTGCTCTAAGTAATGGCGATACCTTACATGTTATGTAACAAATGATTCTTTAAATTATGGTGTTTTACACAATAACGTGAAAATAGCACTAATTACAAAAAAGGTGATTATGAACAGTTAGACTGTCTTGAAGCCATTTGTAGAAAATTAATTACATTTTATGACTGCATGTAACTTGTCAAGCTGCTATTTAACCCGGTCACTCTTAAACATATTTCTACAGTGGGACCTCTGGGTGAAGTCCAATATTTACACCAATTTCTTCAAATATAGAAATTTGTTTAAAATTATATTAATACTATTTACTAAATCATATCGTACAGTACCTGTTATTTCATTACCTTCAATGGAAACACGTCTCCATACTAACTCTATATAAAATGGGGCACATTTACTTGCTTAATTGGTTGCACGTCTTTGTAGAAAAACCACTTTTACGAAATTAAATAATAACGCAAAGTACGCAAATATTTGAAAAATTGATCTGCTTGAACTTTGTATACACATTGTACTCTTAAGTGTTACGTAGTTAATAGTTAAAATTGTATTTTCGATTGTTTACGTATATCTATTTCTATTTCTTTATCGTTAACGATTTAATAATAGACGCATAAAACATAATATGACAGTAAGAGCTTATGTTATGCATAATACAAGTGCAGTCATAATTGCCCATAAAACTACAAGTGTAATTATATATTCGTAATATTGGAGAGCCACAAATATGCATTGACGTCTCGGTTACCGTAAATGTTAAAATTTCGCTTTCCAGTTAAGTATTTTGTGTGTCTAATGATGGCTGTAGACAAAGCATAATAATTTTTGACTCACGTATAATGAACCATAATATACTTTGGTGATTATGGCCAACATTATACGCTCGTTAAATAACATATTATTAAATGTTACGAATTTTGCTACACCAAGATAATTTGTTATTAGCATATGGCATGAATGTAATAGCTAGCCCAAACTCTTTCAAAATTAAGTGGTATTAGTGCAATATGCAACTATTTTTTATACAAAAACATAAAAGTAGAGGGTCGCAGAGGAAAAATATCGACGATCCAAAAATTGGTCGTCAACTAAATATGAGTATTACAGTTCTAAGCTGGGAAGGGTTACGATCACTTGCATCTCGACTTGTATTCAGCTTTGCTCGTATCTAAAACACACATTATTACACCACTTAGGCATATTTACGCATGTTGTCCCGAAATTAGATGGGCAAAGTTAAACAGTGCAATCTGCATAAGGAAATGGCAGTACCTTGTATAAAAGCGTTGAGAAGAATTAGGTTAGGAAATTATAAGGGCTGGAACTAAAAGATTCCTCTGGAGTGTCGTTCCATTTGATAGGTTGATCCTTTTATCGTCCCTTAAGAAGGTCATTAATAGGACAATAAAGTGGATAAATCTTTAATGAATCCTCGATACCATAAACAGAGTCGCTTGCAGTAAAGTGATACTGGCCAAAAACGCGCCAAGACATGTTAAGATTTGTAAAAAGTTGTTTAGTTTGTGGTGCGAAAAGGCAGCTAATACTGCCCCTATGGGACAAATGGGTAAAGGAAAAGCAGTCGATTGTCACGATCCAAGAAAGGTATTAAGTGGCTTCTAATAATCTCTTGTTGGTTTTTAAAATATACTCTCCTTTTTTTTACGTAATTCTAAGACTGTCTACCGATCCCAAATCCTCATCAGAATCCCCCATTTGCGCTAGCTGTAAAGCTAACTGCAAATCTAACATCTCCTGCTGATGCTTAAATTCAATTTATTTTTTCTTGATTTCCATCTCTAGTCGAAGTTGTTCTCTTCTCGAATCTGTACTGGTACACTTCTTGCTTCGAGAAGGTTTCTCATAAATATAAGCTTCTATTATGCAATCGGGTGTGGATACTCTGGATACCGACTTGAACGTCGATGACTTCTGCTCTGCGTCTCCCATTTGTCAACTGCAATACCTTTTCTTCAAATGGCTTGCTTGAGAATACTACAGGCCTTATCCTAACTTCTCCACAGCGTTGGTATTTAGACCGGTGAAGGACCAATTGGTCAAACAAATGAACAAAATGATTCAAGAATAGTAAGTTGTAATATCGCGGAACCAGGAAGTACAAAGGAGTATCAGCTACGATACATAAGAACGATAGAAAACATGTCACTGCCTTGCCAAACGGTAAATATGGACAAAGCTTTCAAAAGATACACATATTTAAATAAAAATATAAAATTACAATCGTTTAACAATGCTAAACCCCATTTACTTATTGGGCAAGATAATTGGCCACTTATAATTAATCGAAAAACTATTACAGGTCCTTGGAACTGTCCAGCTATGAGTAAAACTCTATTAGGATGGACAATTCACGGAAATATACATCCAGACGTTGGGAAGAGGCAAGAAGAATTCCAAGTTCATCACATAAGACATGGTGAAAAGGATGATCTTGACCTTTTACATGATATGGTTAAGAAACAATGGCAAATAGATAATTTTGGTCTAAATAAAGTTAACACAACCATGTCAAAAGAAGATGTAAGAGCTCAAAATATTTTGTTCAGAACAATGCACCGTAACCAAACCGGAGACAGGATGGAGACAGATTTACTATGGAAGGATGAAAATATTACTTTGCCAGAAAGTAAGGCAAATGCTCTTAAGAGACTGAACTGTACAGAAAGAAAAATGGACAAAGATAAAGAATTTGGACAGCCCTATTGTCAGAAAATTCGTAACATGGAAGAAAAACAATACATTCGCAAGCTGTCGCAGGAAGAAAGTCAAATAATTAACCCACGGACCTGGTATTTACCGCATTTTGGTGTTACCAATCCAAATAAGCCCAACAATATGAGAATTGTATTTGATGCTGCTTCTAAGTCACATGGATTAAACTTAAACGACACTTTATTAACCTTTACAATTCTTTGTTTATAATTTTAATAAATTTTCGATTTAAAAAATTTGCATTTTCTGCAGACATTAAAGAAATGTTTCTACAAGTCCAGGTTCGCCAAGAGGATCAATGTGCTCAACGAATACTATGGAGGGGAATGAACCGAAACAGGGAACCAGATACATATGAAATAGGAGTAGTATTCTTTGGATCAACATGTGGACCTTGCCTTGCCCAAGAAGCTAAGAACAGGAATGCTTTGGAGTTTAAGGAAGGATTCCCTGAAGCTGTTAAAGCAATCATTGAAGATCACTACATGGACGATTATCTAGGTAATGCGGACAGCGAAGCGGAAGGTATTCAGCTTATTAATGATATAATAAATATTCATAAAAGAGGAGGTTTCGTCATTTGTAATTGGATTTGTAATAGTGACTTAATCCCATCTAAAATTGACATGAATTTAAAAGCTGATAAAGAAAAAACCTTGGACAATTTGGAGAAGTCTTCTACTGAGCGTGTTCTTGGAATATGGTGGAACCCTAAAACAGATACCTTTGGATTTGAAACAAAATTTTACAAAATAGATAAAAGTATATTAGAAAATAATAGAACACCCACAAAACGTAATATTTTAAAAGTGGTAATGTCAGTTTTTGACCCTTTAGCATTTCTAACAAATATTTTGATTCGAGGAAAAATTCTATTACAAGAAACTTTCCAGAACAAGTTGGGATGGGATGATGAAATTCCAAGCACTTTATATGAAAAATGGATTGTTTGGCTTGAAAATTTAAAAAGTATTTTTAAATTTAAAATACCTAGACAATATTTTACCCTAGATAGACACAAAGGTATAGTACAACTTCATATTTTTACAGACGCTTCAGACAAGTCATATTGTGCAGTAGCTTATCTTAGAGTACAAATACACACTCGGATTCAAGTGGCATTTGTAACTTCTAAAGCATGTGTGGCTCCATTAAAACCTTTAAGTATACCACGCTTAGAATTACAGGGCGCATTAATGGGTGCCAGAATAGGAAGTTTTCTGAAAGAAAATATGAAATTAAATATTTCAAACATTTTCTATTGGACGGATGCGAAAACAGTACTATATTGGATTAGATCTGAGACAGGACGTTTTAAAGTGTTCGAAATTCGACTTGGCGAAATTCAAGATTTATCTAACTCAACAAAATGGAGATATGTACCATCAAAACTAAATCCAGCAGATGAAGCAACAAAGAACAAGGATCTGGATTATACGGAGAATGGTATATGGTTATCTGGACCTAAATTCTTAAAAGAGGATTCTCAAAACTGGCCTCAAGAAAGTTTAACAGATAACACTATAGATTGTGACGCAATGGAATACAAAACAGATATTGTTTTAATGACTTCAATTCAAGAAAATCCTGAGATACCTGATCCACCAAGATTTTCAAAATGAAACAGATTAAGACGTAGCACCGCTTATATGCTGAGATTTATAAAGAATTGTAAAAAAAATAATCAACTTCTAGATGTTTTAGGAAAGGATGAACTACAAGAAGCAGAAGTACTATTATTTAAAAAGATTCAGGTAGACTGTTTTTCGGAAGAAATAAAAATTCTTCAAACTAAAAATTGCGTTCAGAAAAATAGTCGACTTTGGACATTATCACCAGAACTTGACAAACATGGGATAATTAGATTAAAAGGAAGACTCGAAAATTTAATAGATGCAGAGAGTTTAAACATCCAGTTATTTTAGACCCAAAACATTACATTACTAAATTAATAATAAGTCATTTTCATGAAAATTGTTTTCATCAAGAGCAAGAAGTAGTACTAGACAAATTACGAGAAAAATATTGGATTTTAAGAGCAAGACAAGCAGTTAAAGATACTTTCAGAAATTGCCAAAAATATAAAATTAAAAGGGCAATTCCTTAACCACCACTAATGGGACAATTACCAATTTGTCGTTTGGAGCCAACAATAAGGTGTTTCATGAAGACAGGTGTAGACTACTTTGGACCTATAAAAGTAGTTGTTAAAAGGAGTTTAGAAAAAGATACGGAGTTATTTTTACTTGTATGGTTACTAGAGCGGTACATTTGGAAATTTCACATGATCTCTCTGCAAACAGTTTTATACATGTTTTAAGACAATTTGGTTGTAGGAGAGGTTTTCCGGTCGAAATGTATAGTGATAATGGAGGAAATTTTAAACTGGCAGATAAAGAATTATCTGAAGTGTTAAGTGAAACAGAAATAAAAGAATTTTGTAGCTTACATAGCATAAAGGGGAATTTTAACCCGCCACATGCACCACATATGGGAGGAACATGGAAAAGACTTATACAATGTGTAAAGAAAGTCATGAATGAGATGTTTAAAACAAAGTACCCTCAAGAATATGTACTTAGGACTATATTTGCGGAAGCGGAAAACATGATCAATTCAAGACCCTTAACTCACGTGACTGTCGATCCTAACGATTTGGAACCCTTAACCCCAAATCATTTCCTCATAGGACCATCTTATAGTGCTTTATCATGTGCTGTTACAAAGGAGACAAACCTAAATCTCCTTTCAAAATGGCGAGCAGCACAGAAACTATCTGACTATTTTTGGAAAAGATGGTTGTCTGAATATATGCCCCTTTTGTTGAAAAGGACAAAATGGCACCAAGAAAGAAGCCCGTTAAAGGAGGGAGAATTTGTTATTATAGTAGATCCTGACGGTCCACGAAATGTTTGGCCTAAGGGTCCAATTATTCATACGTATCCAGCTAAAGATGGAAGAATACGCATAGTAGATGTGAAATTAGCAAATGGCCATATATTAAGAAGACCAGCAACTAAAATATGTAAAATTAATGTTGAACAGTAATTGTTCTAGGAACAATTACTGCGGGGGAAAATGTTATTTCTATTAATGTTACCTTTACTAGGTAAATGGTATCGAAAAAAATAGGTATCTGCGAAAAAGTGTAGTAGCCGATGATAGTTGTTAAGTTTTTTTGTTAATAACAATAATGTTGTCATTGTCATATTAGTTCAGTAATATTACAGTTAAAATTGTAATATATCGGACAAAATTCTGAAAGTTTTAAAAATTGGTAGAAATATTAAGAATAGCATAAATATTAGTAAACTAAAAAGTTCCCACCCCTAAAGTATGTGCTTCATCCCTTACAACATTTTTTCCACCCCAGATATCGACGACAGTGCATGCTAGGTAAAAGTACTTATATACAAAGTTGTTCCTCTTAAAATTCTTTACAAAAAAGGTTCTATAACAATTTCCCCTAAAATGACTCATTGTTTGGTAAATAAAGCGCAAACGAAATCAGAGCGGGATATATAATTCGTTAAATATATGGCTGATTATCCAAAGCGCTCAAAGGTGGTCTAACCCAAAAAAAGTTAAAATATAAATCGGTAACCACTATTTCACACTCGAGAGTGTAATAAGTTTTATTTGCTCCCACTACACCCTCTGTGACGGCTCAAGGTCACTCGATGATGCATTGCTTTTAGGGCGGGCGCCAAATGTATAAATGTAAATGACGGCTGTTGCCATGATACCTACAACTTTTTATTCGTATCATGGGCTGTTGCCATGATACAACTTTTTATTTGTATCATGGGTTATGGGCTGTTGCCATGATACAGCTTTTTATTTGTGTCATGGGCTGGTGCCAGACTTTATATTATATTATATATTAGATTGCATTTATTGTGTAACTGGAAGTAACCCTTATGTATACGCCTTATTTCTCACATTATTATTAATTTTAGGAAAAAATGTATAGGAACATTTTTTTTAGAAAATTTTATGAGGAATATTTTTTTATATAAGTATTTTTATCAAAAAGTGCACCGTTCTCGAGATAACCTAGAAAACTTGAAAAAGGGGGTAAAAACGACGTCCTAGGGAATGAAGCACACTGTTTAGGGGTGGGAACTTTTCAGTTTAGTATTTCTTATGTAATTCCTAACATTTCTACCAATTTTCAAAACTTTCAGAATTTTGTCCGATATAAATCGTAATATTACTGGATTATATAGAAAATAAAGAAGTCTGCCAAAATAATATATTTTACCAAAGAAGAGAGGACATTTAAATAGGTTTTATCTCCAGAAGAATTGGTTCTTCGCCCCGGGATAACAGACAAATATATATTTTAGGTAAGACCCGATAACAGTTATCTCCTTTATTAAGGAAACCCTTTCAATTTAAACCGTACTCGCATTTTATTTGTGTGAACCGAAACAGAGACAAAAGCAGTCTTTTCGAGATTAAGATCGCAATTTGGGAAGTCCCGGTCTCGCAAACCCCCATCTGCAAGATTTAGGCGGGTATCTCCATGAAATACGCTCCCGTTAGCTGCACCTCTTGAGTTGGTTTTGGTGATTATGATATCGGTAGAATAATCAGCCACGTCCCTGTGGACTGCAGCAAGGTTAGAGCGGAATAGGTGAGAGACAAAAGCCTGTCGGACTGATGATCTGCTGGCCGTTGTAACTTTAAGGTTCGCTTGCGTTGTTTATAATTTATCTTGCATGTTTACATAATATTTTCCAAAGTTCAAATTCAAACTTAGGACAGAGTGATAATCAATTAGTAATTTAAATGTGTTTAGTAGTTCACATTATCACCGATCTGCATTTTACATACAAAAAATACTTGTTGGAATAATGTTTGGAATTTTTAAATACACCAAATACTAATAATACGAATTGTTCAAATATTATCCCTTTTAAATGGTATTATTTTTTTTTATCTGAAGTAATGCTGCCGTACTATTGTTTTTAATTGTTCCATGTTTTTCGACGTTTGCGTCAATGAAACACATGATATTATCATTACTATTATTACAGTTACCTGCTATATAAATTGATTTATATTCATTGAATAATCTTGTTAACAATCTCTCTACTTTTACGAATAATGAGTTCATGGTGGTCTGATACAAATACATTTAACCTATTTTGGTCTCATACACTGAAAAGATTTGTTAGTTTTTAAACACATCAATTAATTAGTTGATGATATGGTGCTTATATCAGTTTCAGTTGGATGAACAAGTAAAGAATGCTCATCGATTATTATTATTATTGAATTCGTTTATTTAGCACAAACAGCGAATTAAAATATACAATTGAATTGAATTACCTACTCAAGAATCGCAAACAATACCTGTAAGTACCTATAACAAATACGTTTAAGGTATATATAAATTGAATTGACTTTTTGATTACTCCTTGAAGCAGAAAAATTGGACAACATACAATTCTTTTAAAAGGCTTGGTAATTTAATACGTGTCTGTTTCAGTTAAACTACCAGGCCAATTACAACTTTAAAAGGTAGCGTAGCAACTGATCTGCTAAAGTTTTCCGAGTTGCATATGATTTGGCAATTTTCAACTGAAACAGGCAAATTATTAAACTATCAGAACAAGCGGTCGAAAAATCTTCCTCAGAAAAATCTGATGAGTCGTCATGTTATGGGGTAATAATTAAAGACTCGATCTCCATAGCTTCGTCGATTACGTTGTCAAGCTTCCCCATTTTTTTCTCATCTGCTGTAACATGTTTTATGGCGGTATGCCAGTTTTCCGCAGTCGCACTGATTACTATAGTAATTAACCACTTTACCACTTATTGTTATGTGTAAACGGTTTAATCTAATACGTTTTTTAAAGTGTAATTATGGAATATATCAGTGAGTAGACTTAAGTCAATACTCCTCCAGGTATGGAGCTAACTTGTACTAGTATTTCTACTTTATAAGCCCTTGTGCTCTTTCGTTTTTTGGTTTGTTAGTTGCTTAGGATGTTTCCACTCTACTCTATAAGTGGATGTAAATCTGCTGAATTTGCAATAAATACATAAATAATCTTTACATGTGTCCATATAAGCTCTATGGGGTTCAGCTAATAATGATAGGGGGTAAGCGATGTACAATAATACTTCGACCATTTACCATCTCCTCAATCAGATATTTTTTTACCTTTGACATAGTTCTTTTCTCACCATGCTACCATCACAATTCATCATCATCTTTTCCGGTGTAACCAATCAATTATCTTCTTTTTTTTTTCGAGCTTCTCTACTAGCTGGCGTTATCCATCGCTATTACTGAATATTCTACGAAAACGTCAGCAGTCATGTCTTCGTGGTAATCCTCAGTTGATTTCGATTTAAATTCTACTAAGACTTCATTCACAAATCCACTTTCACTTCCTGTATGAGTTTCAAAAAGCTTCTTCCCGGCGGTCTTAATTCTATTGACCATCAGCCCTCCATGACAGCTGTATGTGCCCTTCGTTCAGCCAAGTTTGATCCAAATAAGAAAAGAATTTAAAAAATTTAGTGAAATCCACGCGCGATAGAAGTGAAACTTCTTCCTTAACATCTATAGATACAGTTAAAAACTTCAGGTAATAATTGAGAATGGTAAGGATGCGGGTATGATATGAAATGGAAGAATAAAATAATTTAAACTTAACGTATTCAAATATATTTTACAAGGAATTTGTTATTGAATTTGACAAAAAAGTGAATCAACTTTAAATAAAAAACTTTGCCACTAACGGAAATTGAACGCCGGCCACTCGTATCACAAGCACACGGTCTGACCACTGTACCACCAGACCTGTTGAAAACAATTCACTAGATCGTAAAGTATGGGTAATTTTGATACGCGGTAAAAAGGGCAACACCCCTGAACTTCAGGACACCAATCGCAGCACCGCATTGCTACTATATCGTTTAGGTGGGATCCGTGAATATACTTTCCGGTCGTTCACACTAACACATAAGCAGATGGTATTTAGGCAACGCTAAAGGTATGGTTTCGGTAGAACTGCTGACAGTAACGTCTGGCCGCGACGTCTGGCAGTCAAGCACCGATCTTAAGGAAGATAATATATGTGTTTTCGCTAGAACGTCCGAAACATATATTATTTTCCTAAAGATCGGTGCTTGACTGCCAAACGTAGTGATACGAAACTATCGATAGCGCTATCGATAACTATCGATAGTAACGGCTATCGAATCCAATCGATAGTTTTTTTAACTATCGAAAACAATCGATTGTTTTTCGATTGATACCCGTCCCTCTACAGTCCACATCAAATCCAAGAATTATCTTGGCCGGCGGCGCCGCCTACATTACATATGACATCGATTTAAAGCGGGTGCAATTTGATGATCGGGTATCGGGTACTCTTTCTAACCCTACATGATATATGACATCGATTTAAAGCGGGTGCAATTTGAGGACCGGATATCGGGTACTCTTTCTAACATCATGAAAAAGAGGGAGTTCACCGATAATCGATCTACAGGCAGCGTTAACATCAACGCATCAGCTGATCCCTGATCACGATCACACCTTTTTTAGATTGCCAGTATCGCTTGTAGCGAGCAGCGGTTATAAACTATAATGACAATTGGGAGGGCGGGACTTGGTTTGTTTACTATTTAGAGGGTTTGTTTGAATGTCTTCACGGTCCAGTCAGTTGTCAGTTGCTTCCAACAGGTCTGGTGGTTAGATGCTGGGCTTATGATATGATGCTCCCAGTTCGATTCCCTTCAGTGGCAAGACTTTTTATATTTTTCTAAGGATATGTCTGTTTCTTTTTTAATTTGGGTTAGTTTTGCCTAGTTGCGTAAACTGAAATATTCGACATTCTGAAATAGTAAACAAACCATCTAAATAGCAAACAAACCAAGTCCCGCCCACCCAATTATCATTATGGCTGCTCGCTAGATTATACCGTTTATTTCCCGTTACACTCGGTTGTACTCGGCAATCTCCGTAGCATAAACGTTTGTTTAGTATTTTAGAATGTCTAATATTACACTTTACGCATGGCGCTATACTCGCTTCGCTCACTACGCAGGCGCAACCAACAAAAACTAACCCAGGACATGCCCAAAATGAAGGAAAAAACACTCTTTACAAGCATGACTTTTTAAAAAAATAAATAAGCACGTGTTGCCACCGAAGGAAATCGAGCCCGGGTCGCCGTATCACAAGCACAGAATCTGACCATTGCACTAAAAGATCTGTTGAAAGCAATTCATTGGACTTTAAAGACATGGGTAAATTCCATGCCTTCCGGAGAATAAGCGGTTTTCTCTAAGTGTCAATATTTTTCACTATCGAAAACTATCGATAGTTTGACATTCGACTATCGATAACTATCGATAGCCGTGACTATCGATAGTTTCGTATCACTAGCCAAACGTTGCGGCCAGACGTTATTGCCAGCAGTTCTACCGAAACCATACCTTCACGCATTCATTTCCCCTCCTGCCGGCCGTTTCCCAGTCAAGCGTGCGCGTATTCCCCCTCCTGTCGCCGCTGACGCACTCGTCGACCTCCTCTCACGCAATCTGAATTTTTGTAACGCTCGAAAGTTGTCGCCCTTAGTAAAGAAGTTTCACTTCGAAAACATTTTTGCATTCGCTGATATATTTTCGGTGACCTCAAGTATTCTCGTCACCAGCAAATATTGTCTGACCTATCAATAAGAAAATACTTTCTATTCTACTTTTCCCAGCCAAAGCTCATGTCGTAGAATTTTCCATATTTCTTCATAGCTGAGGTACGCCTATAGTTTTCGATTACCTTATAGCCCTAACCGTTGATTTGTGCTATCATCTACAATGAGATAGATTTTAATTGCTCAATTTTTTTTTATCTATTTTAGTGGGAAAGTCTACTTTTCTCATTAATTTCCTTTAGGAAATGCTATATTTTCCCCTTCAGTGGGAAAAGTGATTATATTTGATTTATTGCATTATTGATGCTGAATTGACGTTTCTGATTTTATATAGTCGTCTTGTGACATCTTCCGGGCGATTTTTCTTTATCTACTATAGTTCTGTAGATGCTCTATACTGTTGTCATGGATTCACCTCTCTGTACCAAATAATTGCCATTTACGCCACTTGCATCCCCAAATTATATTACATCAGCTTTTTACTCTTTCGGAATATGCTTCCCTGGCCTCTGGCCTTCCCTCAACTACTGCTACTACTGTGTCGGACGTTGCAATTTTGCAGCTGGCCATTTTCACTTTTGAAAATCGTGTTGAGAATGGGAGCAGACTTACTTTTAAGCGTGAAGTCCATTGGGGATACAAGTGGGGCGAAAGGCAATTATCTGGTAGAGAACAAGGGTATATTTCTGAATAATATCTGTCGGACATATCACTTCATCACTTCTTACATTTTCGTTTCTCTTATTTGATTATTTTTGTTAATTTATTTATCTCCCTGTATTCTATATACTTCGTTTTTCCTCTTCTAACAGCTTTCCTTTGGGAACCATGAGCTTTTTTGTTTACGTTTCAGAATAGTTTTCTTTTTCCTTGCCTTTGCTTACTTTAGTCACAGTTCCTGCTAATATATCATTCAATTCGTCGATATGTCTGTTGCTTATTTATAAGCTCTGTTTTAGTTCTGATTTTATTTTCGCTCCTGTTTTATTCCAATTTGCTCATGTCTAGCTGTGTCTTTTGTTCTTTGCTTTTCTTTTCTTCTTCTCGGATGTGCTATTAACCGACACTTTTGTTCTTAGCATCCTATGGTCACTATCCATTGCGAAACCCTGTACAGGGTGGCTCGAATTCGTGTCTATGTATGGGGAACTCGAAAACCGTAAGAGATGCAGTGTCGGTCAAATTAAGGCAAAATTGCGCATTTAGGTGCCTAACAATATGCCGTTTAGAAAGTTTTAAAATTCCGAGTATTTACTGAGATATCCGGAAAAAACTGAAATTTTGTAAAATCGTTTTATTTTTTTCCTGGGCTTATTTAAAAACGGATTTCAAATCTAATTGCACTTTTGCATTGCCACTTTTTCCGCTCTATCCAATGATGATATCCAGATTGAAATCCGACGTTTCGTCTTCAAGGGATCATCATCAATTTTCTTGTTTTAAATGCGAACTTTAATTTTTTTTATCGTTTTTCAGATGGTATTGGCCTTATTAATATGAGTATGTGTTTTTATTTATTTATTTTTTTTTATTTAATTTTAATTATTTTTTTATTATTTTTATTTTATATATTTTGCTTTGGCGTGATTTTAAATAATTTAAGGTAGGTACTTTTGAAATTTTCATATTCTATAAAAATATTTCATTTGTTTTTTGCATTAAGTGGAAAATTGGAGCCCGTATTAAAAATGAAAAATAGTAAATTTATTTTTTACGAGGATATAGCCATAAACTATTACTCAAACAAGTTGCTTAGTGCATTTTATTTATAAGCAAAATTCCAATAGGTGTTTTTCCATCAAAGTTCCTATAGTATCACGTAGTATGATTATAAATTGTTGATGTTCTCTATTAAATAATTTTTTTAATTGGTTAAAAGATGAGAATATTTTATCTTTGCAGTAAGCAACTTGTTTGAGTAAGAGTTCATGGCCATATTCTCGTAAGAAATAATTTTACTATTTTTTATTTTTAATACGCTCCAATTTTCCACTTAATACAAAAAACAAAATAAAATATTTTTATAGAATACAAAAATTTTAAAAGTACCTACCTTAAATTATTTAAAATTACGCCAAAGCAAAATATATAATTAAAAAAATGATAATAAAAATTAAAAAAAAAGAAAAAATAAAAAAATAATAAAAACACATAGTCATATTAATAACGCCAATACCATCTGAAAAACGTTTAAAAAAATTAAAGTTCGTATTTAAAAAAAGAAAGTTGATGATGATCCCTTGAAGACAAAACGTCGGATTTCAAACCGGATACCATCATTAGATAGAGCGGAAAAAGTGGCAATGCAAAAGTGCAATTCAATTTGAAATCCGTTTTTAAATAAGCCCAGGAAAAAAATAAAACGAATTTTCAAAATTTCGGTTTTTTGCGGATATCTCCGGAAATACTCGGAATTTTAAAACTTTCTAAACGGCATATTGTTAGGCACCTAAATGCGCAATTTTGCCTTAATTTGACCGACACTGTATCTCTTACGGTTTTCGAGTTCCCCATACATAGACACGAACTCGAGCCACCCTGTACAGGAACTCGCTACATTATACCTTAGATAACAGTGCTTTAACCATTAAAATGAATTCCAAAATTAATTGAATTAGGTAATATTCTAATTTCCGTTTATATATTGGACAATTTATATATATGTTACTAGTAGAACTTTGACAATGTATTCGCAGGTACATTTAGGAATTTTTTTCAGTAACACCTGCTACAGTGCTACACGCCAATTCCTAAACATAAAAAGTATAGAGCCAAATTTATATGGTAAACTACTAGAAGCATTTAAACTACTAATTAATTATCACCCTGTACTAAGTTTGAACTTGAACTTGAAAAATATTGTGTAAACATTTAAGTTAATTTAAAAACAATGCGAGCGAACAGTGCATTCAATTATTATCCTTAAAGCTGCAATGGTTATCAGAGTTTATGATATAAATAATCAAGCGGACCATCAGGCCGACAAGCTTTTATCTCTCACCTATTCCGCTCACCTACTGCAGTCAATAGGGACGTGGTAGCTGCTCTAACCATATTCTAACCTTCAGATCCAAACTCGGGAAGTGCAGTGCACAGGAACGTATTTCTTAAGGGATACCTGCCTAAAAAGTCCTAATGTCGAAATTCGACGAATCTACGAAGAACAGTTATATGGGTGCTGAGTGAAATTAAGATAAACTAAAAACCTTAAATAATTATCTCATGAAACAACCCAACTTAACATAAATTAAAACACAACACCGCTCTTAAAGAACTTTTTTATAATGTGGGGACTAAGACCTCTAAATGAATATGCTTCAACCAGATCAAAACTAGTTGTTAGTCATTTCAAAAAAATCCAGTCCTTTTAATCAATTCGGTTCCTGATATATTTAATTATTCTTCTTATCATGCCCTCCCCATCTGAAAGGTGGCGATCCAAATGGAAATTGTAGTATGCAGCGCGAAAAGTCTCCGTAGACAAGCGATGAAGCCATCTTCTCAAATCCTTAACAGTTCTGGTGCTTTCCCACTGACCTCTTTTCCAGTCCTTTGACCTCTATTATGAGTCTGAGCAAGTGGTATCTTTTACCTCTCAGCATATGGCCCAGAATACTGGAATATTCCTTTCTTTAAAGTTGTTCAGTAATTATTTTCGATTGTGCATACGCTGGAGTAGTTCGTCGTTAGCAATCTTCTGTACCCATGAAATTCGCAGCATTCGCCTGTATACTATGTAAATTTCGGATGCTTCTATTCTTTTTCCACCTGTAGCGTTCAACTTTCACATTCAATGACAGTTTGTGACAAGAGGGGCTGCATTGTATTGGCTGGCAGGAACGTCAAACTGGTGAGAGCAGTTTGATTACGGGGAGTGACGCCCCCACCATTCCGAGTTGCCACGGGATGTGGCCCATCAAATCCCATCGTCCTCCTCCAGGCTGGAGAACACCAAAGTACAAAGTCTGGAGCTGATCACTGGGGAGTGATCCAACAAACCCCATTTTTACCCCTGTCAGACAAGGGACCGCCAAAGGAATGAGTCTGAGGCCGATGCTTCGAGTGGAAGCGGCCCTAAGTGGTAGATGCATAAGCCTACTCGCATCGTCCGGTGAAAGACCACCCCACCAGAATTGGGAAGCGCTAAGTGGATTTCCCAAATCACGTTCCGCTTCCGCGCTGGTGGTCCCGGGTTCCACAGTAGGAATATATGGACATGATGGTGCTTCCAGGATCAAAATATTCCGGAAGTAAACTCCCCGGCCATTCGGATCTCCGGGCGCTGGGTGGCCCTGGAAGCCCTTCATTCCGCATTTCACAGACAGCAAAGATACCGAACCAACTTAGAATAGATTTCTGCAACATAAGAGGCCTAAAACAAACATAAATTCGGTACACCAACATCTACAAGCAAATAGACCACACATATTAGCCCTTACAGAAACACAAGCATGTTCTACAACAACAACAGTGAACTACCTCTATCCTGGTTACGACTTACATACCCGATTTAGATATAAGTTCGGAATATGCCTTTTTGTCCGAAGCGACCTTTCATGTCACCGCGAGGAAACACTCGAACCGAACAACCTTGACGTCATGTGGCTCAAGTTCACCGCCAAGGGATTAACCAAGTTTATATGTTGTCTCTATCGCCCTCCGAGCGATAGAGCCTACCAAAGCTTTTTCTCAACACTAGCTACCACCTTTGACTCAATACAGGTCGATCACCCCAGTTCAGAAATAATCGTTCTGGGAGACTTCAATGTCCACAACACCAACTGGCTCAAACATCACAACAAGACCGACAACGAAGGTAGAGAAGCTGAAGCATTTGCCATCAGCTGCGGGCTTACTCAACTTGTAGACGAACCAACTCGAATCTCAGAGAGGGGCGAATTCGCCGCCCTCCTGGATCTTTTTCTGACCACCAATCCTGACCAGTACAAGGTTACAGTTGGTCCGCCATTAGGTACCTCCGACCACAAACTTAGTACAACGGTTTGTGAATTGCCACCCATACAGAAGGATCCACCATTGCCTCGCAAAATCTGGCATTACAATTCTGCAAACTGGGACGATCTAAGGCAGTTCTACCTAGATTTTCCTTGGCTTGGCGTCTGCTTTGCCACTGACGACCCGTCAGACTGCTGCGAAGAGATCATGCAAGTAATCTCCTCAGGAATGGAAGCATACATCCCAAATTCCATCAAGTTACCATCAAAAGGAAAGCCCTGGTTCGAC
>MU186903.1:6542-82541 GCA_016904865.1 Pissodes strobi
ATAATTTTTGGGTATTGGTCCCTTCAACCACACCAACTACGGGCTACCTGGACCGTTTTATGACTCTCAGAGCAGTATTTATCATCTTAAAAAATAAAATCGAGTTTAGGTAATCCTAGCAATTTTTAAATAATTTTGGCGTATTGGCCCCTTCAACCACACCAACTACGGGCCACATGAACCGCTTTATGGCTCTCAGAGCAGTATTTATCATCTTAAAAAAATAAAATCGAGTTTAGGTAATCCTAGAAAGTTTTAAATAATGTTGGGGTATTAGTCCTTCTAACCACACCAACTACGGGCTATATGAACCGTTTTATGACTCTCAGACCAGCATTTATCATCTTTAAAAAATTAAAACGATTTTAGTTAATCCTAGAAATATTTAAATAATTTTTGGGTATTGGTCCCTTCAACCACGCCAACTACAGGCTACACAAACCGTTTTATGGCTCTCAGAGCAGTATTTTTCATCTTAAAAAATATAATCGAGTTTAGGTAATCCTAGAAATTATTAAATAATTTTGGCCTATTGCTCCCTTCAACCACACCAACTACGTCTATATGAACCGTTTTAGATTCTCATAGTTATGGCTGTCACAGCAGTATTTACCAAATAAATTCGAGTTTAGGTAATCCTAGAAATTTTAAAATAATTTTGGGGTATTGGAACCCGTTGTTGAAGGGATCATCCTAGCACAATAATAAAAAATATCTAGGATTATTCAAAATATTTAATTTTTTTAAGGAGATAAATACTGCTCTGAGAGGATTAAAACGGTTCAAGTCGGCCGTAGGTGATGTGTTTGAAGGGATCAACCTAGCAAAATAATTTAAAAATATCTAGGATTACTATAAATCGATTTAATTTTTTTTAATGTGATAAATACTGCTTTGACAGAGTTAAGCTTTAATTCTTAAATCATATTTATGAATATCTTCAGTTTCATTGTATTATTTTTTTTAGGTAATCTTCCTTTATCTTTGTCTTGAAACATAATTTTTTCTGCTTAAATTTTAGTTTACATCAAAACGTGTACCTAATATCTACCTTAGGTAAAGAAAGATTGATTTGATCCTAAAAATAATAAAAGAATTCGGACAATCATTCAATTGTTAAGACAGTTCATATTCAAGAACGGCGCGGCGGTTCAATGCAATTACCACATATAAAAGACATCTTTCGGGCATCCGGCAAATTTTAAACGAACCTCAACTGGATGTCTTGTATCATCCATCTGTAATTGTCGAAAAAATGTACTTAACTAAATTATTTTGAGGTTTAGAGTATAGTTTTTATTACTATGTAACGTGTTAGGTACTTACCTACTTAGGTATTTATAATTTACTTATCTAGTAAGAAGCTTTAATTGCGATAATTTCAAAACTTATTAAAGCAAAATACTACAGCAGCACTGCTTGTATTCCATTATATTAATAAGTACTTGTTATTTTGATTGCAGGTGATTCAAAATGTATGTGAATAAATCATTCGCATTACAAGGAGATGACTATGTCTCCCCCGTGAATACTCACCACGAATTAGATGAAGACGGAGCCATGAGGACCTTCAGGTTGACGACCTTCTTCATCAGCATACCGATATGTTTAGGGGCAGTCTTAATAAACTTGCTGTTAATATTTATAATATTAAAATATAAAGCGCTGAAAACCAGAGGCAATTACTACATTTTGAATTATTGCGTTTGCAATATAGTGTTCTTGATATCCGAACACATTTTACATTTGTCAATGGATCTCTTTTTTGGGGGATATCTCAATATCGATTGGTACTGTACATTTATACAGTTTGAAAACTACTTTCTAGATACTTGTATTGTTTTTATAGCGGGTTATACGCTCGATGAATATATTTCAATGGTTTCCAGTGATTATTTCTTGTATTTGTACAAAAACGGATTCAAATATTTCATTGGCTGTGTGTATCTGATACATTTCATTGTGGCTTTGGTCGTAACGAACGTCTGTTTTTCCGGCACGAAAGACCTAAGATTCCATACCAGTTTTATATTTGTCACCGTCGTTTATGTTTTATGTTTGGCGGTGATATTAAAAATCAAAATAGATTGTTGGAAAGCTTATTTCAAGAAAAACAAATACTTAATTCAAGCACTACCCGTGTCCCTAGTAGTGCTTTTGTTCTTCTTACTATTGGTTTTTTACCTAAACGTTTTAGCTATTGTCGAACGAATTATCACATATGATAATCTGGAAATTTTGAGGATGCTCGATTTTATTCCAGAATATTTGGCATACGGCGCAACTTATGGCTTAGTATATAAATTGTTTAAAATGAATAAATTTTATCGATTGGCAATTTGTAAGATATTCTGTAGATCTAAGAGTGAGCTTGATTTCACTAGGTTAGATGTTATACCATCCGATATTGATCAAAAGTGAGGAACATAATAATATTATACATCTACATACAGTACTACATGTAATAAATTATATTTTATAGAAATCTCTTGTGCTTTTGTTATTAATAGAATCATCGTTTTTACCATTTTACATTATGTTATATTAAACAATAAAATTAACTAAAATAAACTCGTAAACCAAATTAACCTTCAATTATAATTTTGCCGTAGGTTTAATTGCAACTATTTCCTGGAGCTCTAGTTCCGTTGCATTGCGTGTTAATTCTGTAGAAATATTACTGATGTTATATTTTTAGTAAAAATATACTTTTGGCTATTTATAGAACTGCTACAATCATTTGCTTCAGTTAGTTTTTCAAAACACTTTAAATCGTTGCTTTTTGGGGACTGAGCTTCGTACCCTGAGTAAGATGTACAGCTCTTAAGAAAAAATATAGAAGGGGAATATCTAATGCCAAAAAGAGAGTAAATTCTAATAACATTTGTAGCTGATAATGTATTTCGGTCAGCTTGGGCAATTATTAATGTCAATAGAAAAAAATGGCATCTAAATCTACCAATATATAGTCCTGATGGTTACTTACTCTACCCTTAGCAATAATACCCTTTTGTGAACATATTTTGGGATGTACGGAGTAAGATGTGGATATATAGCATCTCTTGCTTTGTTGTCAACCTCACCTACCATTGTTGCACTGAAATTCTCCCGGAATAAGAAGGCAACTGTTCAAGGCCACCATTCCTTGGAGTGGACGAGCTCAAGATGATAAAAACATATTCGAAGGCGAAAGAACTAAGTGTACCTTAGTCAACGACAAGAGGATGACGTTGACAATATGGATAACCACTGCACTAAAGACTTCCAGAGCAATCCTATTTTTCATTCTCAAAGCAATATTCTGTCTAAATAACAATTCCAGAATAATCTCCCCGATCGGATCTCCGGAGGGAGCAGGTATGAACAGTGATGTAAAATCGCAAAGCTTCTGTCAACAATGTATGAAAGTGGGTACTTGGAGCCTCAAACCAGAAAAGCACAAAATGCTATCAAATAAATGGAACTATTGGAACTCAAAGTTTTATAGTATACAAGAGTATACTGGCTTCCCCCAAAAAAAAAAACGAATTATGCAATGGCCACTTGCACAAAATTTCTCAAACTTTGTACCCGTTAATGAAAGAATAATGCCACTGCAAATAAAAGCGAGGCGTGTAAATCTTCACCACCCTCATCAAAAATATCTCTAAAGAAGAAGTCCTTATAATAATAGGTGATATTTTGGACGATGAAGATCTGGAAACCATATCGGACCTCATGGACTTTTAGAGAGAAATGAGAGTGGAGGAAAGCTTTGTACGTTTGCAGGAGAGAATGAACACATTTTTTTAAGCCACCTCTTCGCAGATTATAAAAGACGAAAAAGATGGAGCAATTATACGGAAACAAATCGATTACATGATGGAAATCAAAGATACAGAAATAGTTGCAAAATAGCCAAAACATATCCAGGAGCCAATATAAACGTTGAATGCAACGTGCTGGCCGCACCTAGATCTATCAATATAAGTCCTGATGGTTTAACTATTATCGGAAAACTGTTATTTACTGTGTTCTTTTGTGAATATATTTTAGGGTGTAAGGATCTTACTTTTTGTCAACCTCACCTACCAGTGGTGCATCGAAAGGCTTCCGGAATAAGGAGGCAACTGTACAAGGCCAACGCTCCTCGTTGCGGAGGAGCTACTTGCCCTGAAGATGATAAAAACATTTTCAAAGGCGAAAGAACCAAGTGTACCTTGGTCAACAATAGGAGGATGCAGTTGATAATATGGGCAACCACTGCACTAAAGGCTTCCAAAGCAATCCTAGTTTTCCCCGATCGGATCTCCGGAGGGAGAAAGTATGAGCAGTGATGTAAAATCGCAAAACCTCTGTCAACAATGCACGAAAGTGAGTACATGGATGTGAGAACCATGGCTCAAATCAGAAAGGTACAAAAAGCCATCAAATAAATGAAACGATTGAAACTCAAAGATCTAGGAATAAGCGAAATGAGATGGTCGAATATTCGAATTATTGTGATATTGAAGAATATCAAGTATACTAACCTAGCCTGGATCCTTTAAATAATATGAATATAAAGTAGAAATCATTAGACAAAAGATTGCACAAAATGTCTGGAACTTTGGACCCGTTAAGGAAATGTTAATGCGAGGCTTGTAGACGTTAACATCGTATAAATGGGTGTACCCACCCCACAAGTGAACCTTCATTAAAACTATACCTAAAGAAGAGTCCATATAATATCCCATGATTATATGGATATGGATTTCAATTTGAACGAGGAAGATACGGAAACTATATTGGACCTCTTGGACCTGGAGAGAGAAATCAGAGTGGAGAAAAGCTTTACACGTTTGCAGGAAAAAATGATTTGGTTGCAATGAACACATCTTCGCAGATTATATATCCGAAAATCTTCAAAAGAAAAGAAATAGTTGCAAAATAGCCAAAACACATCCAGGAGCTGATACAAATATTGATCACAACTTGCTGGTCCCGAATTCAGAATGGTGGAAGAAAATAAAAACAAAATAAAATATGATCAATGATCCAGAAGTAAGACCACCAGTCATAGATATGCTCGGCACCTGATGTAAAAACCAGCTCAAGGATTAAAGATAAAATAAGCAAAATAGTCGAGAGCAACACATTGTAAAAGCAGGTACTACCAGCAGATACTGACCACAGAAATGGTGGAGGACCGATGAGATCCAGAAATTAATAGAAGAAAGCTGAAGGAAAAAATAATAGAGAAGGATCAGTGCGGTATAGAACACTTAATAAACGAATAAGGAGGAAAATCAAAGCAGCAAAAGAATAAGAACTTAAGGACAAAACATGACACATTTAGCGTACACAAGGAGGTAAAATGAATAACGGAGAAATTCAAAATGAGTAAGAAGAATAGAAACAAACAACAAGGAAAAACAATGTGGGAGAATTTATTTCAGTTTCTCAGACCAAAGACCAAAGAGCAGAACAATAATGATATGAGCCTGTATAGAACACTTAATACCAAAATAAAGAGAAAAATCAGAGAAGCTAAAGATAAGAACTCCAAAACAAATGCAGAGATAGAAATACCAGAATCAGAACATGGCACATGCAGTGAACACAGAGAGGTCCAAGAAGTAACGGGGAAATTCAGAAAAAGATCAGGAGGAAGAATAGAAAGTGAACAAGGAGAAATTATTGTGAACAAATTAATTTGGAAAAACTATGTAGGAGAAATTGTCAGTTCCCGATCTTGTTGGGAATTATAGCCCTCACCCCCCATTTCCCCGGATACGCAATAATTTTCAAAAAAAATGGGAAAAAATGTAAAAAACGTAAAAAATTGTTCGGAAAGTTAATAAAAGTATTATAAACCGAAAAAAAAAGGCGAAGGAGTTTAGTTACGAGGTCGGGGATGGCAAGAAATGGGAAGTAAAAGAGGCTTTATAAAAAAACAAACATTTTTTAAAAAAGGGAAAAAAACTGAAAAGTACGTAAAAAAGATCGGAAAGGTGGTAACAGTATTATAAAACGAAATAAGAAAAAAAATAATTAAAAGAATAAAAACGAAAGGTTGTTCGGAAAGTTAATAAAAGTATTATAAAACCAAATAAGAAAAAAAAATTAAAAATATATCAAATTGTCCGGAAAGTTAATAAGTGCGAAACCAAATAAAGAAAAAATAATAATTAAACAAAAGTTAGAAAAGTAGTTTTGGGCGAAAAAAAGTTGAATAAATGGAGGAAATGTATAAAAAAGGGTCGAACGCGGGAGCAAAAGGAGAGAAAAAGCTTTTAAAAAATAAAAAATTCCTTATATCGCTTATAAAGATGAGGCACATCATTTTTTATTTCTTTGTCTGTCTTTCTTGTTGCGTCAACAATTTAGCTAACGAATTATTCATACGAAAATAAAGGATGAGTGAACCGAGATTTTTAATATGTACCCAAAAATTGTATTGCAAATATGAGAAAAGGAAGAGATCATCCGAAAAAACAGGAAAAAGGAGGTCGGTATGTAAACCAAAATTATAACTTTACTAGCAGGGAAATTGCGTCAGAAAATAAGCAGTTGATAATAGTTATTTATGTACCAAGGGTATCAAATAGATGTTTATGCCCTGAGGGCGACAATGTTACAAACCCGAGGGCCTCTGGCCAGAGGGTTTACAAGTCGCCCGAGGACATACACATCTATTAATACCCGTGGTGCATACAAACTTTTATGTCATAGTAGTTCGTTATTGCATTCACAATATGTAAATATTTAAAAAAATACGAATTCAATTCAATTATTTGAGTCCATAAAGTGTACTTTATGCCCGCACGGGCCATAAAGTGGGCTTTATGCCCGCACGGGCATAAAGTAATCCATTATGTAAAGGTATCTAAGGTATAAAAACACAATAATGTACTGGTATGACATAAAAAATATACCTCATTTTTCAAAAATCAGCATCTAAATATATAACGTTTTTTAAATAACATTAAAATACTTGTACTCCACCCAGATTATAAAATGTCAAAACAATCGCAATCAATCTCATCCCAAGTTACTTTGACATCTTCGATGGCTCCTGGGCCAGATGAAGTACAGTTTGAGGTCATCGAAGTCATTGATTGAAAATTTCAAGAAAGATTTGATTATTATACGATCGCTGCGATAAGAATTTATATTATTCTTACCTAAAAAGCAGGGAGACAAAAATGCACTGACTACCGAACAATAAGCCTCATCAGATACTTGAAATTGTTATTAAAAATCATACATCGGGGACAGTACAAAAACTATAAAAATATTTTTCTCTAAAATTATTATCATGCTGGAAAGCATTTATGTTTTATTATGAACTAAACTCATTGATCGATGATTTGAGAAAGCAGAATTATTATGTCTTTGTCTGTCTTTCTTGTTGCGTCAACAATTTGGCTAAGAAATTATCCATACCAAAATAACGGATAGGTCGACCTTTGACCTTTTTTAAAACGTTCTTAAAAATTTTATTGCAAATGCAAGAAAAAACTGGAACAGATTGCAATATGCAGATCGTGATCTTCATCATTAGGAGCTGCAGGTCGAGTAGGTAAGTCGGTATGTAAACTAAAATTATAACTTTACTAGCTGAGGAATGGCGTCAGTTGGAGAATAAGCAGTTAATAAATATTATTTCTCCTTATTAAATAACGTGCTCTAAATAACGTTAGACTATTTGTACTCCACCCGGACCATCAAATATAAAAACAATCTTACCATTCCAGGTTACTCTGCCATCTTCGAGGAGGACCTGAAACAAGAATTCATTATTTATATTTATTTAGTAGCCTCAAAGTTTCAATCAGATATATTTATGATCGTTTTGAAGTGAATAAGAAAAATTAAGTCTCAGGGTTGCTAGCAGAAGGTATGAGAAATCCCCACTCCTTCTACGCCAAAGCTAGAAATTTTCAAGCTTAGCAGTTTGAACCTACAAACGCGTTGACCAACGACCTCAACAAACTGTAAAAATATTTTACCAAGTGGCGGTTAATACCGAACCGAAATAAAACTGAAGTCAGCTGCTTCCACCTTAATAACAATAAGGCAAATTATGAATTAGAAGTCAAAATGAATAACACAGTGCTACCCTATCAACGGTATCCAAAGTATCTCGGCGTAATCTTAGATAGAATAGAACTCTATCATTGAAAAATGCCATGAAACAACAGCGCAAAAAATAAGTACTCGAAATAACATTATCCAGAGACTATGTAGCACTTGCTGGGGGGGCATCGGCAAATACATTACGAACATCTGCACTTAGTTCGGTGTATTCTGCGGCCGAGTATTGTGCACCGGTATGGATGAACAGCGCAGCTACCAAGAAAGTGTACACTCAGCTTAATATAGCAATTAGAACGATTAGTGGTTGCATCAGAACTACTACATCTTATTGGCTCCCAACACTCAGCCACATACCTCCACCTGCCCTAAGAAGACAAGATGCCCTGATAAAAGAATATAAGAAAATGATTAATAACACACAACTCCCTATCCATGAGGATATCCGGGATCTGGCAATAAGCCGGCTTCGATCTTGGAAAGCGCGAATGTTATCAGCACAACAACTGGCAGCCAATAACTTCAACATCAACTCCGAATGGCAGACGCTCTGGACTGCAAATGCCCCAACCCGATGTACGAAATCTCATTGACCCAGTCGTAAAACCCGATGGCTTCGACCAACCACGGCATATATGGAAGACCTTAAACCGTATCAGAACAGGACATGGTGTGTGTGCCCATGACCTCCATAAATGGCGAAAACGACCCAATCCAGGTTGCGACGGCGGCGACCCAAACCAAACAATTGGCCGCATAGTGACAGAGTGTGAACTGAGGGCATATCAACGGGATTTGAGGGACTTCTTCTACACCACACAATCAAGCCTTGAATGGATAGCTGAACTAGATCTTTTAATATAACAGTTGTATATCTGCTTATATGTCTGTTTGTAACTCGTACATTGTAATGTCTTATTTACTCATTGATTTTTACATATTTTAGAAATTTGCCATGTGTTGTGCCATACGCTAAATAAATAAATGTTGCACAAAATAATACGATCCGAACGTCCCTCGTATTTGTCTCGTAAAATAAAATACCGAACCGATGTACACTCGCTAAATCTGCGGTACCGAGGCTACATTTCTACTCCTATATACAGAACAAGTTTTTTTAAAAGAAGTTTTTTTTATAATGTCTATATGCTCTACAATAGCATTCCGGAGCCATTAAAGAATTTTCGGTTGTTCAAATTTGTAACAGTATTTACGATAAGGCATTTATTCCTTCATAACAAATGCCTGTATACCTGGGCTCGAACCCTAAGTTTTATTTTCTATCGGAATAGCTAACAGCACCCAAGTAAGAAATATTTATCCCTATCATTACTACAACTACCTTCAACGAGTCAACAACAAGAATTCAACTTGTATTTTGTAACATGGCTCAAGAAAATAAGGCTTTAGCGCAACTAAAAGTATTAGAAACTGAGCTTAAAAATATGGCAGAAGTGGCGCAAGAGCGTGACAAATATTTAACGGAAATTAAAAATACTATACCAATATTAAATAAATTAGTTGAATTCAGTGGTGCCGATGGAAGCTGTCACGAATCGTTTTGTTATAAATCGTTTGCAAAACTTGTAGAAGAAACGTTGCTAGCAATGGAGACGAGTGACGCAGACAAAGTGGTTTCAGAAACGCTGAAGATATTGCGCAAAGGTATTGCCGCCAAACAAGATAGATTCCAGATTTAGTGATTTAATGCTTTGATGATCTGTGATACTAACTAATTGTGTGTAAAAGTGTTTAATAATAAGGTTTGTCTTATGTAATTTAATATTGGAAATCCTAATTTAATAAATTTAATCTTATTACAGATTTATTTTAATTCTGTTGCATGATTGGCTATTAAACATATTTTATAAATCTGCGTGGTGGTTTTTAAAACAATTTTAATTATTATTGAACCATTTTGTCGTTTTTTTTTTGAAATGCCTAGCATCATGTGGGCCAAAAACGCATTTTTTTGATAGGAATGCCCGTGGGACGTCCTCCATGATAGTTATATAATAATATAAAAAGGTGCTTTAAAATGAATATAGGAATTATAGAATAGGTGCTAGCAATATAAAGTTTGTGTTATTATTTCAATTTAATTTATTGTAATACGTTTACGTAGCGAAATTTACGCCACTGAAGTAGACCGACTTTGCAAAGTTCGTTTTGATTCTAATATCTTAGACCATAACATATCCAAAAATGATAAAAAAGGCTCTGAAAATAAAAAGTCATTAAGCATTAAAAATGATCCAATTTAATTTGTCCCACAAGACATTTACCAAAATTAATATATCAATTTCTATTTTGTTTGTATATGCCTGTTTTTTTAATGGTCAATATTCCGAAACCTTTCCAATCTTTTTTGCATATTTTGACATCTTCATTTCATTCGGTCGATTTTTGCAACGACCTGAAACATTTGTTTACAAAAATACCCCCTTTTCTGTGCGCCATTGAAGTAGACCTGCTTTGCAAAGTACTTTTTGATCCCAATACCCCAGATAGACCCACACCAGATGCGAACCACCCACCTAACATATGAAACAAGAATTCGTTTAGAGCTCCGCCTCCTTGGGATGGCCAGCCATCCCAAGAAATAGTCAGAGCAAGCTCTAGTGTGATTCTAAACGCGAGCAACGCGAGTCTTGTGGTTTAGTCCGAGAGCGTTACGAAAAATAATTAATCTTTATTTTATTTTTGTTAAAAATGTCTGGTAATAAGTCCCTTTATTTGAATTGTTCTACCAGAAGCGGTGGCGAAAAATAATTATTTTTACCCCGCGATCCTGAAAGGCATGTATAAATGTTGTTTAATGCACACTCCTGCACACTTATTTCCAAAATTATTACATATTCTAAAATCGAATGAGCACGAAATTCAATTAAATCTGAAAACTGGCAGATACAATGTTATAGATGAATCTTTTTTAAATCCAACTAATGTTATACAGTGTCCGCCAGAATAGTGGCCACATATGGGAAATTTTTTTATTATTATGATATCGGAACTTTTGTTCTAACCAATCAATTCTGCATGTATGACAATCTAAAAATGCATTTTAACATTGAAAATATTTCTGTGAAAAAGTGCATGCTACATTTGCCACATTCATGACGTCATACGCGTTAGAGATCGTGTTAGTTTGTGTATTTAAACCTTAATCTGATTATAATCTATCGGAATCGGTTCAAATGACTAAAATAAATTTGAACTAACTGAAACTAAACGAAAGCTGACTGAATGACTAACCAAAACTAATAAAAAGTAACCATAAATATCAAAAAAGGCTAAACGTATCGGAACTGATTAAAGGTATTAAAATAACTAACTAACCCAAATTAACCGAATTTTGGCGACTAACTAAAATTAACCAAAACCATTTAAATAATTTATCTTATCGTATCGGAACCTGTTCAATTGTCTAAAATAAATTGGAACTGGCTGTAAGTAACCGAATGTTGATTGAATGACTAACCAAAAGTAAATAAAAGCACCAAAACCATATCGGAAACGCTTCAAATAAATTAAAAGTAACTAACACTAATCGAAAGATGATTGAATGACTAACCAAAACTAATCACAAGTAACCAAAAACCTCGGTTTCGATACGTTATAACCAATTTGAATGTTTTTTGTTAATATTCTTAGTTAGTTACCAAAAATCAGCTATTTAAGTTAATTTGAACTTACTTTAATGTTTTTAATCTGTTTTAATATGATTTAGTCCTTTTTGATGCTTTTGGTTAGTTTTGATTAGTCGATCAACCAACTTTCGGTTAATTTCAGTTAGCTTTAATTTATTTCAGTCATTTGAATCGGCTCCTATACGTTATTACCAATCTTACTGTTTTTGGTTAGTTTTAGTTAGTCATTCAATCAACTTTCGGTTAGTTTCAGTTAGTTCCAATTTATTTTAGTCATTTGAACCGATTCCGATATGTTATAATCAATTTTAGTGTTTTTGGTTAGTTTTGGATAGTCCTTAAAATTTGGCTCGTTTTGGTTGGTTTTAAGTTATTTTAAAGTTTTTTTTTTAAGGCAGTTGCACACACACTAAAGGGAGATCCTATGGCGCTCGACGAGCGGTGTGTGTGCGGAAGATGTTGATTGAGACGGTTCTTGAATAGTTACAGGTTGTAATTAGTGGGAAACAGATGTCCTGGGAGTGAGTTCCAGAGTGATGCAGTGCGCCAGACAAAGGAGTTCTTGTAAAGCGATGTTTTAGGTGTTTCCAGTTGCACGACGAACTGGTGCGTTCTTGCCGTCTGTCGTGACTCTCTGAAAGGAGTTGCCTGAGGCGGAATGAAGCGGGCCAAATCCTGGAAACATTTGCCGTGAAAGTATCTGTAAAACAGAGACATCTCGGCCACGTGTCTGCGGTATTCGAGACTATCCAGATTCCAGGTCAACTCCGGGTCGCCGACGAAACGCACATCTCTCTTCTGAATGGAATCTAGTAGCTTTAGGGTGTGCTTTGGTGCGGCACCCCAGATATGTGAGCAATATTCTAAGCACGGTCTTATTTGCGCTTTGTAGAGCAAAAGCAACTGCTGCGGTGTATAGAGTTTTTTGTTGCGAAATAGCGCACCAAGCTTCTGGGAGGTTGATTTTGCGATGTTAGCAACATGGTCATGCCAGGACATATTGCTGTTGACCGAGACACCCAGCAGTCCGATTGACGAGGATGAAGGAATGGTCGATCCTGCCATAATGATGTCAGAGCCCGCTGTATTGGCCCTCTTGGTAAACGCTGCTGCTTGGGTCTTTGCTGCATTGAACTGGACCAAATTTCGGTCGCCCCAAGTTTGAACTTTCTCCAGGTCTTGATTAATTGCTGTAATCTGCTCCTGTCTACGGTGAGGAGTCTCAGTCGCTGGTAAGGGTTTTTCTGATCTAAAGTGGGAGACAAGGGTACTGTCATCTGCAAAACTGTAAACAGGATTATTCGTTTCGATCAGCAGGTCATTAATATAGTTGAGAAACAGAGTTGGTGAAAATATTGCGCCCTGAGGCACGCCCGTATTGATGGTGAATGTGTCTGAGATGTGCCCATCAACTGCAACGTGCAGAGATCGGTTCTTAAGGAAACTGGCAAGCCAGCTGCAGAGAGAGTCTGGCAGTCCGAAGGACGGCAGTTTGTTGAGCAGTCCGTCATACCAAACTCTGTCGAATGCCTTTGAAATATCGAACGCAATCGCTTGAGGCTCTCCGTAGTTCTCAATTATTGCCCTACTCCATATATGAGTGACATAGGCCAATATATCTCCCGTCGATCTTTTTTTTTTGCGAAAGCCGTATTGATTATCGCTGATTATTCTGTTGTTCTCGAGGTACTTGAGTAGTTGCTGATTGACTACACGTTCCATGACTTTGGAGATTATTGGAAGCAAGGCAATTGGACGATAGTTTGCGGGCGTGGTTTTCTTGCGTTTTTTTGGAACAGGTTTCACTCGAGAGACTCTCCAAGAGGATGGGTAAATCCCTTTTGCGTAAGACAGAGAAAAAAGCCTGGAAAAAACGGGTGTTAGTTCGTTGGCGCAGTTCTTTAGCACGATGGCAGGTATTCCGTCCGGTCCTGATGCCTTTTGCGTATCTAGTTCTTTAAGGATTTTGCGAATATCACGGTGAAAGACTTGACTTCTGCCATAGTTGTGTTGATGTTCGGTATGGTGGGGAGAGCCTTGCCTTGAGGGACGGCTAAGGTAGAGTGCGATGAAAACATTTTGGCGAGCATGCTTGCTTTTTTCTTGTCTGTAGTCGCCGTGACGCCACGTTATTTCGTCTGTCAAAGGTGGGACAGACGTTTTTCTAAAGTTATTACTTACTGCCTTTGCTACCGACCAGAAATTCCTAGAGTTACTAGGGCATTGCAAAAGTTTATTCCTGATCCTCTGAATGTGTTTGTTCTTAGTTTCGTCGATCACACGTTTGCATTCGTTCAGCGGTCTGCTTTTGCTCTCTGTACTTGTAAGCCTGCTGTTTTCTACCTACAGCTTTTCGCATCTTTTATTCAACCAGGACTTTCCTATTGACGGTAACTTGATGGAATTTGAGATGTACGCTTCCATTCTTGATGAGATTACTTGGGTAATCTCTTGGTAGCAGACTGACAGGTCATCATTGCCAAAGCAGACGTCGAGCCAAGAAAATTCTAGGTAGAACTCCCTTAGATCGTCCCAGTTTGTAGAATTGTAATGCCAGATTTTGCGAGGCATCAGTGGATCCTTCTGTAGAAGTGGCAATTCACAAACCGTTGTAATAAGTTTGTGGATGGTCGGACGTACCTAATGGCGGACCAACTACAATTGTGTACTGGTCAAGTTTGGAGGTTAGAAAAAGTGAAGTGGTAGCTAGTGTTGTAAAAAAGCTTTGGTAGGCTCTATCGCTCGGAGGGCGATAGAGACAGCATAAAAACTTGGTTAATCCCTTGGCGGTGAACTTGAGCCATATGACGTCAAAGTTGTTCGGTTCGAGTATCTCCTCGCGGTGACATGAAAGGTCGCTTCGGACATAGTTCAGCATCTCTGTAATTATTGCATACATCAATCTTCGAACAGGAATATATTTAACGTTATTATTACCTGTGCCATTAGCATATGCCAGTTCGTCTGGATTCTCACTGCCTTGTATGTGATTATCGACTTCGTTGTATAAAGCAATTTAATGCCATCAAGATCAAGTGTCAGCTCTGAATCTTTGAGTCTGCCCTGCTCATGTTTACCATCACAAAATGTTCTGATGTTTTCTTGTACGCAGGTCAAGATCGCTGTATGTGCTCTAAGTAGTGGGAACTTTTGGACGCGAATTTACACTCCAGATCTCTTGGTCATCAAATTTCTGGTTGTGAACTAGATCAGCCCCTCACGCTTGATAAGTTTTCCCACTCCTCTCTTCCAAATATAATAATTGCTATTTTAGAGAGTATTTCAGAGTAATGTCGCGGCACCCATTTCTGCTAGCAGAGGATCATACCTAATCAGTTCCGACTACACATTCTTGTGTTCAGTCACTCTGTATCCATTGGCTCCATCAGCTGATCGATGGGGAATATATTTAACGATATTACTAGGTGTGATATTAGAATTTAGCAGTTCGTTTTGAACCATATCAGAGTTACTCTGTTCGCTTCACAAAGCAATTCAATGCCCTCCAGGTTCTGCTTACCATGATAAAATGTTTTGATGTTTTCTTGTAGATAGGTCAAGATAGCTGTAATTTCATACATTGCAATGCCCAGAAATATACTCATTCTACTTCTGGGACATTCTCGAAACATTCCCTCTCTAGCTTCCCGGCCACCAGACATCTGTCAGCGTATGAAATCAGTCCCTCAGACTTGAGAAAACAAGATGCCGTGTTTTCGGCTCCTCTCTACCAGATCTGTTAATTCAGTCAGTGTCAGACTGGTGTCATCAGTTCCAACCAACGTGTGCTTAGTCTCTCTGTATTCAATTGTCCTATAATTTTCTATTTAATACCCATTTTCATTCCAAGCTTTAAAATTGGCTTTACTCGTTGTAATTGATAAACTCAATACTCAATTTGAACGTCTTGCAACCCGGCTCAATCTCATATCTGGTTGACCTATTATATTTAATGTATCATAAATTTGGGCTATATTTCAAGTATAGGTGAACAATGTGGCCGTGACAATAAAGGGTTTATTATTCTATTGTGTATTCTTTTCATCAATAAAATTGTTATTGAAAGGGACTTTGCGCCATAATTTAAAGCTGAAATAATATAGAATATAGACGGGCCACTTTTGTAGGTCAATTAAATTTTATAATTGAATTTATGTTAAATTGGCTCCGCATGAAGTCATCGCAGTATAATGCATTGAGTTGGTAATTCAGTTGTGCCATGATTTAAAAATAAAGTGACACGTTTTGTGAAGAGGCGACATGAAGACACGTGGGACGTTCGCGATAATGAAATGATTTGCTCGCTGCTTTAACATTCAACAGATATCACGGTAGGAAATTACTTTTCACACTCTAAAAATTATTATTAGATTCAGATTCAAATAGCACAGGTGCAACTTTTTAAATTCAAGAGCCAATACTTATTTTCACAGGCAATCTAGCTTTAGCTTTTTAGTTAAATTCGCCCATAAAATAGAAGCTGGATAGAAGGCAGTCATAATCCGCTCTTCATACTTCATTTTGCCATATTTTTGAATTAAATAAAATAGCAGCGAAACGTTCTATATAGGAGTTTGGATATAAAATCCCTTAGTCATCAAGGTGGGCCAATAAAACATTTTAAATACAATGGTATACTCACAGAATGTTTCTCAACAAAGTATCTGTTTATTTTAGGGTATCTGTATCGTTTCTAATAAATATTTGTACAGGGTGGCTCGAATTCGTGTCTATGTATGGGGAACTCGAAAACCGTAAGAGATACAGTGTCGGTCAAATTAAGGCAAAATTGCGCATTTAAGTGCCTAACAATAACCGTTTAGAAAGTTTTAAAATGCCGAGTATTTCCGGAGATATCCGGAAAAAACCGAAATTTTGAAAATTCGTTTTATTTTTTTCCTGGACTTATTTAAAAACGGATTTCAAATTGAATTGCACTTTTGCATTGCCACTTTTTCCGCTCTATCTAATGATGGTATCCAGTTTGAAATCCGACGTTACGTCTTCAAGGGATCATCATCAACTTCCTTTTTTTAAATACGAACTTAAATTTTTTTTATCGTTTTTCAGATGGTATTGGCGTTATTAATATGACTATGTGTTTTTATTTTTTTTATTTAATTTTTTTTAAAATTTTTTTTATTATTTTTTTAATTATGTATTTTGCTTTGGCGTAATTTTAAATAATTTAAGGTAGGTACTTTTGAAATTTTTATATTCTATAAAAATGTTTTATTTTGTTTTTTGTATTAAGTGGAAAACTGGAGCGTATTAAAAATAAATATAGTAAAATTATTTCTTACGAGAATATGGCCATGAACTATTACTCAAACAAGTTGCTTACTGCAAAGATAAAATATTCTCAACTTTTAATCAATTAAAAAATATATTTAATAGAGAACATCAACAATTTATAATCATACTACGTGATACTATAGGAACTTTGATGCAAAAACACCTATTGGAATTTTGCTTATAAATAAAATGCACCAAGCAACTTGTTTGAGTAATAGTTCATGGCCATATTCTCGTAAAAAATAATTTTACTATTTTTCATTTTTAATACGGGCTCCAATTTTCCACTTAATACAAAAAACAAATAAAATATTTTTATAGAATATGAAAATTTCAAAGGTACCTACCTTAATTTCAAACTGGATATCATCATTGAATAGAGCGGAAAAAGTGGCAATGCAAAAGTGCAATTAGATTTGAAATCCGTTTTTAAATAAGCCCAGGAAAAAAATAAAACGATTTTACAAAATTTCGGTTTTTTTTCCGGATATCTCCGTAAATACTCGGAATTCTAAAACTTTCTAAACGGCATGTTGTTAGGCACCTAAATGCACAACTTTGCCTTAATTTGACCGACACTGTATCTCTTACGGTTTTCGAGTTCCCCATACATAGACACGAATTCGAGCCACCCTGTACATAAGGGGTTAATTATCACTATGGAAATTCATCGCTCGCGCATTGTATGGAAACTTCACGCTGTAGTCATATTTAACATTTTGACAATGGGTGGGACAAGTCAGGCTATAATTGCGCAATACTATTGCACTAGTGCAAATTATCGATAATTGTCACTACCGAGTACAAAATTATAATCTTTATCGAGAAAAAAAATATTTTCCGTTTTAATGTTTGCCTAGTACCAATCCTTTTGAAAGGGAATTAAGCCTAGCATCATTTCTTATATTTAAAGAGCGTCTAGCGCGGTTATTATATAAGGCGGAAAAAAACTTTAAATACAAAAGTTGTAGGGATTATCGCCAGAAAATGTTCCAAAATATAATACAGGAATATCGCAAAGCTGATAATCTTTAATGGAACACTCTGTATATGAAAGCAAAAATTAATAGATCTTTTTTTTTTCTCAATTCGAAAATACATAATATGTTGACAGCCGATTTCGAAATATTTGCATAGCCTAATTAAATCGCAGTTATAATTTTTATTTAACAAATAAGCTATAATTAACATATTACTATAATTATTATAACATATTGCCATGATTTGTATTTTTACTTGTGACGCCAAGCCTTACTTAGCGTACAGGAAAGTAGCCTAGGTTTAGGGTCGCACTACGTCAAGTTGAGAAGAGATAATAAATGAGACACAGTTATACAAACCATAACAAGTTTATTTACGAACGAACTTAACAACGGTTGGACTGTATATTAATAAGGGCGAGTTTATAGATGAATTAAGAGTTTACACTATACCCAATTAATATTAAATGCATGTCTTCTCGAGGGAGGCTTAGTTCAAAATTTTTCTAGAAAGCGACGTCACTATTTTATTAATAAAAGGGTTGTCTTTTATTTAAGTATTCGTTTTGATATTTATATGGTAAGTCTTTCTGATTTAAGTTTGTCACAGATTTCTAAGGCACTTGCACTACTTTTAAAACATCCCCAAAAATCCCTTTACTGAAAATTTTGATACTTCACTTGGATTGGATTCGGCTTCCTTTACTTTTTAGAATCCCCCGTTGTCGTATACCTGTGCATTTATCCAGCTAGGTTAGGTAAGGACCTGGTCGCCTATGTCCAGGTATTCACATATATGGGGGTTGTGGGATAGAACCTAGCTAGATTGAGCGGAGTTGAGAGATCCGTAAGCCTCCACTAATTTGGCGTCTGCCTGCATATTTATATCTTACAAAATGCTGATGGCTGCATCATTAAAGGTTAAAATCACCCCCGTCGACCGCTCAATTTGTTTATAATTAACTGTGAATGTCTATATAAAATGTATCAAGTTGAAGTTCAAACTTAGGACAGGGTGATATTTAAGTAGTAGGTTTATGCTTTTTAGAAGTTCACATATTTCCCCTCCCTGATAACGTTGGTCCCCAGACTTTTATACTTTAGAAAAGATAAAAAAAAAGACCTCAGTTCGAGAAGACACATTGCACCTAATTTCACTATAATTTATTATATATTTCGTCAGTGGACTTGTTCTGGCTTAGCTCTACCCATTTGCATTTCATTTTGTAGTCTCCCATGCAGTAATAAGTTCTTGTGTGGTTTAACTCACTCTTTCATAGTGGAGACTTCTACTGCTAGTTATACATGCAACAAAAGAAAAATTGTTTTACAAGTTTTATTACCAATGTTATAATTCTATCCTATATTTTCTTATTTGTGACGTTTTGTTGTCCTATTAACAAAATCTTAGTTTGTTAGACCCGGCTGTTTACTAGGAATGTGCTATTTTCAAAATGTATTTGCTTTTATGGCAAACAACGTCTTACGCTTTAGTAGTCATTATGTTAATAAAGCAACTTGTTTGTCACGTATTATTTAAATACGGTCCTGTTCTTAACGTATTACTACTTATATAGCAAATGTGACAATGACAAATGACATTCCTTCTTTATACCTTATAATGCCATCTACTTTTAAAACTAGAGTTTTATGTCTATGCCTTTTTTCCAATAAATTGCTTTTTATATGATATCTCCTCAGTTCAGATGCGTCCATCCCAACATAGTTGACATTAATTCATTGTCTTTATATGTGTTAGTTTTCGGAACACTTGGTTAATGAGGTTTTGTTTATAAAGATAATGAATTTTCCCTGGCGTTATAAATCAACTTATTGAGGCTCTGTCTTTAAATAAATTACCTATCCTATATTAACAATATTATGGTATGTTAAACTTATTTCTTGCTAGAATAAGATTCAAAACACTGTCCTGGCTATATTCACACTTCACTCTTCATTGGGTGTCGCTGCATAGCGCCTGGTGGTCGATAACCTTGAAGTAGATTTGGAATTAGAAAAAGAATTGGAACTGAAGCAACAGAAGCCATCTTCTTTGTGTTTCTAATATTTGTTTCTAATAGGCATTTGTTTAGTACCATATCCAAAGCTTCTTCAAAAATGATTTTTACTATTTTTAACAGTTCGGCATTTATTCACCTTCTTCGAGTGTCGCTACTTAATGCTGGTGGTCGAAGATATTGAAGTCGAAAGGGAAGTAGCGGTAGATGTAGAAAGGGAAATAGTAATGAAAATAGAAGTAGAAAGGGGAGAAATAATAGTGGTAGTGAAAATCTTTTGCGTTTTTTGTAAGATTTGGACATTTCTATGTCTAAAAGACGTTTGTCTAGTCTAGTAGTCTAGTCGATGACGCTGCCGGTAAAATTTAAGGGGATAGGAAGGATAGTAAAAATTGATGTAGAAATAATATCAGAAGTGAAAGCAATTGGACCAATCTTCCGCAGTTTTTCATAATTTGAGTAATTTCGATCCTAAAAGACATTGGTTTAAGCTCTTCAGCAATTATTCGATCTTCTTCGGGTTTCACTATCTAATTCTGGTGGTCAATAAAGTTCAATCAATCAATCTCATTTATTTTCCAAATTTACAATGTATGTTAACTTATACTAGTCTAGCTACCTGTCTACCCGTCGGGTTTACGCGAAGACACGGCTTCATCCGTCCAGGGTCTATGCCATGCGCCGCAAGGGACTAGTAACTAATCCTAATATACGCGTTAAATTCAGGCCGGTGATTTCAAGCTACTTGGGCCTGGCCCTTCAGCTGCATTTCAGAATCGTTAACTCAAGTCTGCCTGCAATATTCTAGATTTTCAGTTGGGTTAGTTATGAGTTTTACAGGGAAAAACAAGAAAAACCCTGCTTTAGAATGACAAACACAAACAAAAACGTATATACAATATTTAAAGAAGATGGAGCTGGGCGGGCCCTAGCTCCACGTGTATACGTATATAGGGGAGATGCTCCTCCCCCTTATTTAAGTAAGATTCATATTTAAAATTAAAAATCGTAATTATTAATGCTATTATTAAAGAAGTTAAGTGTAGCATTGAAAATTGCCGTTTTATCGCCTTCACAGGCCTCAAGACATTCTGCAAATTCGGTTAAAGCTAATAGCAGTTGATCTAAATTAACTAATGAGTTTATTTTTTCTGTTATGGCTGGTAGTTGCGTAAATGAATTTAAAGTGGGGTTGTCTGACATCGGCCTGAATTTATCGGTACTTACATGACTAATTTGTCGATTTCTTTCACGCACTGGCTCACTTTCTAGCCGATTTCTATCGCGCACTGGTTCACTATTAAGTTTACTCATCTGCTTCTGGGGTTTCAGGGGCGGGAAGGCCTTATCGAACTCCCTGCTTCGCGTTTCTGTCGGTTGCCTCTGCCATGCTGGCCTCGCTGGTGGCGGAGTAGGCTTGAAGTTTCTCTGTCTCTGGTTGAGTTGGGATCTGGGTTGGGTTACCTGCGATTTCTTGAAGAGATACACCGGGCATTCTAGGTCGATTGTCTGATGCTTCCCAGCACACCTGGAGCATCGCCAATTGCGTTTGCAATATGTCAGGGTATGACCATGCCCCTGACATCGTTTGCACTGGGTAATGGGTCTCTCATTTGTTCTGTAGATCAAGTTTATGCATATATTCATTAGGTATTTACAGTTCTGATTTAAATACTTCAAGGTGATGTTACTTTCGGTCACGACTAGGAACATCGTTGTTCTCATCTTTTTCATCAGAAAAACATCTTTTATTTTTAAGTCGTATTCGTCGATTAAAGCATTTTGCACTTCTTGCGGTAATATGCCGCCTTCAAGTCCTCTGAGCACAAATGCGTGCGTTTTTGTTAATTTATCTGCATAAGAGTGGTATTCTAGCGTTTCTGTATCAAAGATACGTTTAAGGTTGGCCCAGTCTTTCATTTCTGTACACCAGACTATGATGGAATTTTTGGTATACTTGACTTTATAGTCGCGAATATTAGTGGCACTTAGACTCGCTGCAAATTTTCTATGATCCTTGACACCGCCTTTTATCACAATCGGTGGCGGCGGCGTAGGCTTCGACTTTAAAGGAACTTTAGGCCTGGGAATTACTCGCCTAGGCCTAGTTTGTTGAAGTATAGGTACATCTTTTTCAGTTGACACTTCCATGTCCGTTTCTTTATCAGAGTCGGTGAGCGGTTCGAAGCGATTTTTCGTCTCGACGCCACCGAAGTCCAGGTTTACTTTCTTGACGTTTCCTTTAAATTTTAAAGTCTTTAGAGGCACTTTAAATTGATTATCCTTCGGGATAGCGCCCTTCGAGACGTTTCCCTGTAGCAGGAGCCCAGAAGTTGAGGGAGGAGTCTCTTTCGGTACAGGGGGCGGGGCCATAGTGCAGACCTCCAGAGGTACATCGGTTGCCGGCTTGTCAGCTAACGACGCAGTTGGGACATTCAATGTCATTGAAGGTCGTTTGTCACTGTTTTTGTCATCATTTCTTAGGATTGCGTCAGCCATATCGCCTGATTTCTGTTTTTTGTAAACAGGTGACGTATCACTTTTTGCCTTGCTGGATTGATCGCTTGGGGCTACTGACGGCGTTCTTTTGGCCTTCTGGCCACAATCAATCTTGGATTTTACTTCACATTTGGCTTTATTCTTTATTTTCCTGGGATGAGATTTAAGGACATGGTCTTGGCCTCTAAAATAGGACTCTTCGAGCTCTATTTGTGCGGCATTTTCATTTAAGAACAGTAAGAACACCGAACGCCAATGCTGGCATTCGACGCATCTAGGTGTTTCTTGGAATTTTGCAGCTAATCTCTCTATTTCTATCAGCGTTCTGGCTCTTTCGCTCACGTCCAGGTCCATGAAGATCTCTGACAGATCATCCCCCGTCTCGGACATTGCAGAATGAATCCGGGGATCCGTCCCCGGTAACTGACTGAAAAACTTAAGATTCCTGGCTAATTACTAGGATTTGGTAACAAATCAGAGCTTAGCCGTGGAAAATATAACTTGAAAGATGATTTAGGACTTATGAATTAAGTAAACTCGATAATTCGGTTTAAATTCGCGAGCGGACTCTATTAGCTGGAGACCCCGCGACATCCAGTCTGCTCTCTACGAGCATATGGTGGTCAATAAAGTTGAAGTCGAAAGGAAAGTATTGATATAGAACAGGAAATATTAGTAAAAATAGAAGTAGAAATGGAAAAAAATAGTGGAAGTGGAAATCATCTGCGTTATTTATAAGATTCAGATATTTTTACTTCTATAAGACCATCTACATAGCCTCTTCAAAAATGCTTCTTTCCATTTTTAACACTTCGGCAGTTATTAAATCTTCTTTGAGTCTCGCTGCCTAATGATGGTTTAAGCTAAATTTGAAAGATAAGTAGGAGTAGAAGTAGCAGAAAAAAAGAGTAATGAAAGCAAAGTGTATGTAGACATAATATCAGAAGTGAAAACCCTTGTCACAATTGTCTGCAATTTGGCTCCTAAAAGGCATTTGTTTATTAGCATTGTCACAAAGTAGTTCATCATTATATATCTCTCTCTCAAATTATTAAGCTATTTCCTACAACTTCTTTGGCGATTGTAACCTATCGTTCTCTGCAATAACCACTTGTTTTAGATCATTTCTTTGTAGGCAAAAATAACATGGTAAATTTCGGTAATGAAGAGATACCCTCAATCTAACCAGAGGAACCCACAGATGCTATTGGATATCGAGCTTTATTTTGATAATCTGAACGATGGGCTACCAACAACAAATTGCCTGGAAATGAAACGTGGCAGCGAAAATAATCAGCACACTAATGGTGTGGGAATCATATTCTCACCTAAACTCTCTCAGTATGATATGAGTTTTACTCCGATATCCGATAGAATGATTTTTATTGAACTAAAAAGCACACCTGGCTAACTTAATTCAAATATATTCACCTACATCGATGAAGACGTGGAAATTGTATACTCAGCATTATCTGACATATTGAACAAGTTAAGAAAGCAGACCTCACTCTCATTATGGGCGATTTTAATGCCAAAATAGGCAGGAGCTATAGCTGGGAACTAATAGACAGATTTGGACTGGGTACTAGAAACGAACGAGGTGAGAGATTAAAAGATTTTGCGACAGAAGAACAACTTGTTATCCTGAACACAGTTTTCAAGCAGCCACCTCGAAGATTATGTACATGGACTTCACCTCAGGATGAAGAAGATCAAATTCTAAGACACCAGATAGACTACTTATTGATAAATAAAAGGTACCGTAACAGTTGCATAGTTGCTAAAACGTACCCAGGTGCTGACGAACACTTAGATCATGCTCTTCTCTGTGGCAAATTTAAACTCAAGCTAAAAAGGATAAGGAGGAAGATAGACAGAAGAAAACGGGATATAAGGAAACTTAGAGAGAATGAAGAAACACGCCAAGGAGTAACTGAAAAATAGCTGAAGAATGTCGAAAAATCAAAGAATCGACTCGTCCCAAAATGGCTGGAAGGTTTGAAAGTAATGGTAATGAATTTCTAAAGGCTCAAAAGATGAACAACCATGAATGACAGATGAAATATTAAAGTTAATGAATGAGAGGGGGTTTTTGAAAGGGGATAAAACAGAGTACCGAAATATGCAACGAGTAATTCAACGTAAGATAAGATGTGCAAAAGAAGAAGGGATAGAGGGACAAAGTGCAGAAATTGAAGAACTTGAGAAGTAAACACGATACCTTGAACATGCACAAAAAGATAAAAGAGACATCGGATTTATATAAGTTCAATGTAAGCGGAAAAATTCAGGATAACATTGTAGATCGCATGGGAAAAATAAAAATCTGGAAAAAATATATAAACTGGTTGTTCGAAGACACTAACAAATAGGATAATTCTCCCACGTACCAGGTACCGGATTTCTTGCCGATTACAGTTGATGAGGTTACTCGAACTGTGGTAAGCACCAGGACCAGATAATATCCGGAATGAATTCCTAAGACTATTGAATTACGAAGATATCAGATAGCTTACAGATATATTTAATGAAATATACTCCACTGTACGATTAGTTTCATTAGTCTCTTAAACTTTCAAAATTAATCCATCAAAGATTATATAGGATTTGCGAAGAATAGATTAGTTGTACACAGTTCGGGTTTAGAAATGCCCTGGGTACAGTGGCGTAGCTAGAAATGTGGGCGCCGGGGGGCAAGCCTATCCGCTGGCGTCTAAAACAAACCTATATTTTGTGTATATACGCAAATTAATCAAAAAATAATACATCATAATATTAAACGTATATTTTTGAAGTGAAACTTCTTAACGCGCGCCGGGAGTAAAATTTGAAGGTCGCGATCCCGACACACGGCGAGCGAGCTAGCAGGGAACGGAAAACGGTCACGGACGTTTATTGTGATATCTTTGTTAGTTTACAAGATAAAAATACGGGATTTGCTCTATTACCTTGTCAAGACATAAGCGAAACTTTTATGAAGAATAGTTGATATATTTAAAAAAAACTACTTTTTAACCAAATCCCAGGCTAGGGCGTTTAAGTTTAAGAAGTTTGTCTTCTGATATGCGCACATAGTGCACACGTTTTTTTTATTTGCAGGAATATGAATATAAAATATATAAACGGCAACCAACTAACAGGTACATACATATTGAAATATAAACGTTAACTAAACATCTGTAACCTTAATTAATTAATTAAACATTGGAGTCTTTCTTCGACTTTAAATCGACGAAAATTGATCGATTATTTGATCAAAATTAATTTTTGGACAAATTAATTTTCTATGCTTAGTATTGCTAGGCTATTTAGACTTGTCTGGCTAATGGTACCTTCTAAATACGAAACTCTAAAAAACACATACTTTTTACGACCGAATTTTTCGGAATTTTTGTCTTTGAAGTCGCATGCCGCCTTACGCAGCGTTTTTACAAATTTGCATGTACCAAATGCCGCCGCGCTGGGATGCATATTTACACATCCTAATATACGACGGCACCAGGGTGCTGAAATCGGTTAAGTTTTGTAAGCGTTTGTAGCGCTACAAAAGCTATCGCGCCATGTCTTCGCGATGCAATCAATTTGCGGCAAGAGCCCTCGTGGTCGAGAAGTCTAGACGGTTAGGTCTCAATTCGGCGGCTATCGGCGGCCTGGGTTCAAACCCCGTTGCTTATTTTATTTTTTTTAGGTTAATTTTCTAAACAGTTTTTTTCTTGATTTTGGGTATGTCTTGGGTAAGCACCTGGTTAGTTCCCTTTTCTTGAGCCCCCGTAGCGAGCGAAGCGAGCGGAGGGCCATGCAAAAAGTGAAATATTATATAACAGCGTGTCCCAGGTGCGCAAATCAGTGAGCTTTTGTAGCGCTACAAACGCTTACAAGACCTAAACGATTTCAGCACCCTGGTGCCATTGTATGTGAGGATGTGTAAATATGCCGCCGGGATATATCTTTTTATTCCACATAGAATAAATAATAAATACCTGACACAAAATGTATTTGTTGGGTAAAAAGTTTAATACATATTTTGGTCAGTGATCTTTGATTGTATTATAATTTAATTAATTTAAAAACTCAGTTAAGCTCATAAGTATTGTTAGCATTAGCATATTTATAAATTCGGAGCGGCGCCTAATTTCAATTGGCGCCGTGGGGCCTTGCCCCCCTTGGCCCACCCGGTAGCTACGCCACTGCCTGGGTACTAGAGAGACACTTTATAGTATTCAAGTCCTATTCCAAAGAGCTCGAGATGTTAATCATGACATTTTTGCATGTTTCATCGATTATCAGAAAGCATTCGATAAGGTCCAGCATAACAAGATGATGGAATCTCTGGAATTAGCGGGATTAGAGAAACAATACTTAAGAATTATAGCAAATCTTTATTGGAATCAGACCTCTTCAGTCAGAATAGAAAGTGAGGAATCGGATGAGGTTCTGATAAAGAGAGTAGCTCGACAGGGGTGTGTGCTTTCGCTGTTGATATTCAACATATATTCAGAATACATATTTCGATAAGCCCTGGACAATACCTCTGACGCGACGGGGTGATTATTAATGGCGAATGTAATGCGGATAACACGGTAATTGTCTTAAATGACCTAAAAGGACTACAAAGATTGATGAACAGAGTGGTACAAGTAAGCGAAAGATATGGACTGCAGTTGAATACAAAAAAGACCAAAGTCATGATTATTTCTAAAAATAAACTACTGATACATGATAGACCCATCTAAAGAGCTAACAAATATATTTATTTGAGAACAAATAATAATGATGTTTTCAACCCTGCTATACGGCGTTGAGTCATGGACGTTATCTGAAGCATCCGGCAAAAAATTGAAGCATTTGAATTCTGGCTCGACTGTCGTAAGATGAATATAATTTTTGACATAACAATAACAATTTACGGGTGTTAATAGATTTTTTTTTAATATTGCTGTGGATGCCTATGTATTCACCATGGATAGCATTGTTGAAATAATTCTTTCTATGGCAACTATCTTCATGGTAAAGTTATCAATAAATGGATATATGGAGCCTGAGCGTGTTTTCTCCGCTCACGATTTTTTTCCGGACAGTTTTCGGAAATAATTCAAAAAGTCATTAGGGAGATTATGAATAAGTATTCACCTCCTTGTAAAAATCTACGAATGTTCCGACTTAATTTCGCTAACATTGCAGTAAACTCGCCAAACACCTGGCACCTGGCCTTAAATACTCGAAAAATGTCCACGACCTTAGAGAGTGACCTACTTGAACTTTGTTTCACACTTAATTGAAACAGAATGTGTCTATATCATTTTTGGGTAATTCGAGTAGCTATTCAAATATAGTATGTAAAATTCACATCATTGCTATAGAAGTACCCCTCGTTACATTTTCGTTATCTAAGTGCCAAGTTAAAATTAATCATTGCAAGCTACCCACTTTGTTATTTCAATAAATTTGTTCAAACATTCTCATGGGAAACTGGTGATAAGCGTACAACGAATATAATTAAAAAGTGCTTATTAGGAGCTGTTTATAGGGCGTAAGCTCGTTCATAATCACAAAGAAGACAACGCAGGTAGTGAAATCACGAAATGACGAGCTATCTGGTCGGTTATCCCAAAAGTGCGTAGGTAGCCAGTTTGACAGATATCTCCGAGAGTAAAGTTCATTTATTAAAAATGTTTTGGTTCTGGTTGTCCAGTGCATCGGTGCAATGACATTTCATTGAAGAATTAACCTTATATTTGTGGATTTCATTGGACTATACTGCAAAAATTTTGTAAGTATTATATTTTATTGGCTATGAAATTATTAAAGACCGATTTGGTTACTTAAATACGCATTCCATACAGAATATTTTATATAATAGAATCTTATACATCACGCCCATTTCTGCATAAAATTTTTTGAAGCTTCGATAATTGACAACATTATTTACAAGTGGTGAAACAGGCTATTCCCCCTAGCTCAGACATCTTATGGAAAAATTCCATGTTTATCGATGTTGGTAAACAAAGAACCGCAATAAAGTGAAATGAAAATCCAGGTCCGTACTTAAATAAATAAAGTTGAGAGTCGTAAGTCAAAAGTTAAACTTCACATAAGATATTTGATCTTATAGTTACGTGAAAAGTTTTTATGAAATTAATTTTGACGGGGTTTTGTCGATATTGAATCCCTCCGCTTTTGTGAAAAATTGCTTATAGTTAACAACATTTTTGGATGCACCACATTTGAGTCAAAAATTACCCCAAATTTTGAAATTGGTAGCACCATTTCATATAAGTCCTAGAAATATAGGCAATATATACTTGAAAATCAATATACGAGTCAAAATATATCAACTAGGAGATATTTGCGTACAATGAAAGGCTCCTACTCAGCTTCGGCTCTAACTCAAAGCGACTAGCCTCATTTAATAAAATAAAATTTTTCCTTGTAAATATCGTCCTTATTATTGTCATTTATTAACAGTAGCCAAAACGTCAATTTTTCAAGAAGACATATTGATGCCAGATTTATACTTAAGTGGTTTGCTGTAGTTTCGTTTCGTTTTCTAAGGATACAGCAAAATTCATTGGTAAAAATAATACACAATCACAATGAGTGTCTCTATATCAAATGGAATTCACTATTTGCTCAAATATTTCACTTCATACCGAGAGCAAAACCAAAAAAACTAACCCAAAATAACGAAAATTATCACAGTAATGAATTATTGTATTTTAAGTTGGGTTAGTTTTTGTTCGTTGTTGGTGGGCTAAAAGCTTAGTTAAAGGGCGTCCAGGGAAATGATATTTTGAATTCGTCCGAATGGCGGGGCACATTATACAATCACTTGTTTTCCCATGGATGGATTTGGTGAGTAATCACTTTGTATTACTCCCAGTAAGAAAATGTGCAAGGTTTGACAACCATGCACCCATCGGCGGCTATCATGTCACGATTTTCATGATTCACCAGGGCAAGAGTGCAAGTCGAGCGTTTTGCGAAAAGGGGAAGCTTTTTGAGCAAGCTTTTTCCAAGTTAACATTTTTTAAGTAATTTTTTTTTCAAATCTTGCAGTTATTAATTTTTTTAACAAAGTTTAGATAAAGTTACTTTTGTTTAAGCTTTCTAAGTAATAAAATGAAATTACACACGTATTGCTGGGCAGTCAAATAATGTCGATCTATAATTTAGATGATCTGATTGCGGATTTGTACTAAAATTTCTAGTATGTACTAGATTGTATAGATAGATGTCAGTTCCCCTCAGGTTGGTTCCCAATTAATTTTTCCCTTAAATTTATTATTTGAGAATTGTTTAGTTATTTTAAAACAAATATTAATACTATGATTATTTTTATAACAAACACAGCAGTAGAAAAACTTATTTTATCCTGGTTTTGGCTGCACTCAGTGCAAAAAGTGCCGCCCTTGTGTTCCAACGAATTACGAAAACCTGCCCAACACTTGCCAATGGTTTCCATATTTTATCCTGTTTCCAAAATAGTGGGGAACTTCCGCTTCAATTGATTTCGCTATAAATGTGGCACACCCTGTTTATAGAGTAAGTAATTATTTCGTAATTATTGGGCCGCCTTAAAATCTCGACATCAGTTTGTCAATACAACATAAAATCAGCAAAAGTTTATCAATCAAATATGGTAATCGTAGTGTAGTTTGGCCTTTTTTTGGCTCAAATGTAGTGCATTATAAACTACTTTATATTAGTGCAATTGTTTTTTTGCGAAGGCCGAGGGACTTAATATCAACAAGCACTTTGGAGGCTTCTCACATATTCCCCATGCACTATATCCGAGACCGAAAGTAATTTGACAACACTGTCACCATAGGTATCATGAATGGTCCAACTTTCCAAGGGCGTTGCCAGAGAGGGCTACTCCCCCCCCCCCATAAGATAGATTGGAACTAATTATTAAAATAAACACTATAGAAATAGGAAGAAGTCGTTTGATATCTCCGCTACTAACTTCCGGACGCAAAGGCAACACTGCTGTTGTTCATGAACATTGCAAAAATCACATGGATACCCACTTTCATAAGACGGCATTGGAAGTGGCTAGATCATTTCTTGTTAGTGTATGTGCAAATTAAGAAATACTCCGAGGCGAGTCTTGAAGAAAACAGGAAAATTATAACATCGATTATTTCCTGCATTACATTTTGCGGATCCCACGAGTTAGCTCTGAGAGGTAAATATTAAGGTACAATCTGAGAATTGATGCAGGGGACATGGATTTGAAGAATCACTTTGAATAATGCAAGTTACCGATCGGTTGATATCCAAAATGAAGTTATCAGTATTTGTGGGATGTGCTTAAGGCGAATATTATCAAGAAAGTGAAAAAGCAGAAGTATATAGTGTTTTAGCAGACATAGAACAACCATCGATTGGTGTGTGGTATTTTCATGGGAAACCAACGAAGTCGAAGAGGTATTCCTCGGATTTGTTAAGCTTAATACTTTGGACGCAAGTAATAGATGAGTTTTTGGCAGAAGAAGATCTTGATCGGGACAAATGCGTTGGTCTAGGATTTGATGGTTGTTCAACGATGTCCGAAAAAGAAGATTGTGTGCAAGCAATCTTGCCCAAATACATAAAAAAGCTTTGTTCTTTCATTGCTCCTGGCACAAATTAAATCTAGTAATTAATGATGATCTGAATGTTCTGTATGAAATCCGGAACACCGTATAAAGATACCATCTAAGAAATTGCAGTTTTCCTTGAATCAGTATTAAGAAAGAAGTTGATACCTAATATTTCCAGGCTTTGCGAAACAAGGTGGCGTGAGAAACATAAAAGCATCAGAGTTATCAAAGATAATTTTCCGAAAATTATGTTTCAATTAATTATGTGTGTGTATTGTACATTTATTTTTAAATTTCTATTTTGCTTTTAAAGTAACTTTTTAAAAAAAAATTAGTCAGTGTATTCTTATCTACATCACATACATAGAAACATAGATCATCATATTTTCCCAGCCCCAATTCCCACTTTTTTTATCTTGACGAATTTCCTGAAAAATTTGTAATCACTTACTGTGCCGATGGTATTTTGAACTGTGCCGCTTCCATACCAAAGTTATAGGGAAAAATAAGATGTGGGCTAACTTGACGCTCAGCCCCCGAAATATTTCGGAAATCAGATCATAGAAAAATGAATTGTGATTTAATCGGCAGTGTGCTGAATTGCGCTGGATTAGGTTTTTCTCAAAATTTAAATTTTCGACCATTTTCTGCTACTTGGCTCCCTTCACATTCGAGTTTCCTGAGAAATTTGTAACCATTTACTATGCCAATGATATTTTGAACTGTGTCGTTTCCATAGGAAAGTTATAGGGAACAATAAGATGAGGGGCTAACTTCACCCTCAGCCCTCCCAATATTTCGGAAATCAGATCATATAAAAATGAATTCTGTTAGGTTTTTCTCCAAATTTAAATTTTCGACCATTTTGTAATAAAAACATAATGTGCGGCTAACTTAACGCTCAGCCCCCCCCCCCAGTATTTTGGAAATCAGATCATACAAAAATGGATTGTGATTTAACTGGCAGTGTGCTGGATTAGGTATTTCTCAAAATTTAAATTTTTGGCCATTTTCTCTAAACTTAAGCACACTGCCGAATAAATCACAATTAATTTTTGTGTGATCTGATTTCCGAAATATCGGGGGGCTGAGCGTCAAGTTAGCCCCATATCTTATTTTTCCCCACACACACAGTTCAAAATATAATCGGAACAGTAAAGCACACTTTGAGCACAGTGAGAAATTTTTCAGGAAATTCGAATGAGGGGGTCCAACTTGCGCAACTTAAATTAAGAATAAGGAATAAAATAAGAAATTGAAATTTTGAACCCTTTATTTAATTTTTAAGTAAAAAATTTATTGCAAAGGAGTGGAATAAAAGTTGATAAACTTTTATGATAATTGGCTCTATTAGGAATTCTAATTTTAAAAAATATTTGTGATATCATTCTTTGCAGATTTTAATTTTTCCTTTATTACGAAAAGTATACATTTAATTTAAGCCAAAGCACAATTCTCGAAAATTTTGTTTTTTGGATTGTACAGTTTGTCCTTATTTCTTGCTTTACCTTTATTTTCTGCATAAACCGGAAAAATTCTTTTTTCACTTAATATGTTTCATATTACATGTTATCATATCTTTATGTCATATTGTTTGTCTGCTTGAATCCATCTTGAATAGATATGATAAAAATATATCCTGTAAATAAAATAAAACATGAATAACCGTAATAACATAAAGTAAGACTAAGGAGTAGAAGAAATTGTAATTTTCAACCTTTTATTTAATTTTTAGGTAAAAAACTAAAAATGCAATTGCTCCGGAAGGGAATAAAAGCTGATAAACATATACTTATGATAATTGGCTGTATTAGGAATTATAAATTTTATAAATATTTCTGATATCATTCGATGCAGATTTTAATTCTACCTTTATTATGAAAATTGTGCATTTAACTTAAGCAAAAGTACAATCCTTGAAAAACAAAAATTGTTTCGGATTTTACAGCTCGTCCTTATATCTTATTTTAATTTTATTTCCTGTATAAACAAATAAAATTCTTTTTTTCATCTAATATTTTTCCTATTACGTATTATTACATATTTAGGTACTTTATATTGTTTGTCTGCTTAAATCCATCTTGAATATAATAATAAATTTAGCATGAAAATAAAATAGTAGATGCACACATTCCCCATAATAACAGCAATAACATAAAGCAAGACTAAGGCATAAGATAAATTGTAATTTTCAACCCTTTATTTAATCTTTAGGAAAAAATACAATGTCGTAGGAATGGAATAGAAGCTGATAAACTTTCATATTAGGAACTCTAATTTTTAAAAATATTTGTGATATCATCATTTTCAGATTTAAATTATCCCTTTATTAGGAAAATTGTGCATTAAATTTAAGCAAACTCTACAAAACAAGAATGGTTTTCCATTTTATTGCTCGTTCTTATTTCTTATGTTAATTTTATTTTCTGCATAACACTGTAATTTTTTTTCATTTAATATTTTCGCATTAGATATTAGCATGTATTTATTTTATATTTTTTGTCTGTTGAAACCGGGAAATCTAATTTTCATAAATATTTGTGATATCATTATTTGCAAATTTTAGTTTTCCCTCTATTACGACAATTATTGTGCATTTAATTTAGGCAAAAGTAAAATCCTCGAAAAAACAAAATTGTTTTGGATTTTAGTTCGTCTTTATTTCATATTTTAATTTTATTTTCTGCATAAACCGGTAAAATTTTTATTTCATGTAATATTTTTCCTATTACGTATTCTTACATATTTACTTTATATTGTCTCTCTGCTTGAATCCATCTTGAATATAATAATAAATTTATCATGAAAGTAAAATAATAGATGCATATATTCCACATAATAACAGCAATAACATAAAGCAAGAATAAGGCATAAAATATGAAATTGTAATTTTCAACCCTTCATTTCATTTTTAGATAAAAATGCAATTTTGCAGGATTGGAATAAAAGCTGATAAACTTTCATGATAATTGGCTGTATTATGAATCCAAATTTTTTTTAAATGTTTGTAGCATCCTTATTTGCAGATTTTAATTCTCCTTTTTTATGAAAATTGTACATTTAATTTAAGCAAACTCGAAAAAACAAGAATTGTTTCCATTTCATTGCTCGTCCTTTTTCTTATGTCAATTTTATTTTCTGTATAACCCTATAATTTTTTTTTCATCTAATATTCTTTCCATATCATATTATCTTATATTTATTTTATATTGTTTGTCTGCTTGAGACCGGGAATTTTATTTTCATAAATATTTGTGATATCATTATTTTTAATTTTAATTATAATTTAATTGTCCCTTTATTACGATAATAAAAGGCAAAAGTAATAAAAATTGGTTCCATTTTACTGCTCATTCTTGGGAATTTTTTTTTCATCTAATATTTTCCCTATTCACATATTATCCTATATATAATGATAAAAACATATTATGAAAATAAAAATAAGGAATGAATGAACATATTTGCCTTAATAACATCAATAACATGAAGGGAGAATAAGGCATAAGATAAGAAATTGTAATTTTTAATACTTATTTTATTTTTATGTAAAAATGCAAATGCGGAGGAACGGAATAAAAGCTGATACATTTTTTATAATAATTGGCTTTATTAGGGACTGTGATGTTTCAAAATATTTGCGGTATCATTCTTTGCACATTTTAATTTCCTTTTTATTACGAAAATTGTGCATTTAAATTAAGCAAATGTATAATCCTCGAAAAGACAAAAACTGTTTTCCATTTTAATGCTCGTTCTTATTTCTTATTTTAATTTTATTTTCTGCATATACCAGTACTTTTTTTAATCTAATATTTTTTCTATTCGTATTGTCATATATTTATTTTATATTATATGTCTGCTTGAATCCCTCTTGAATATGCTAAAAAACATAACATGTAAATTGAGTAAGAGATGAATGCACATATTCGCCATAATAACAGCAATAACATAAAGTAAGAATAAGGAATAAAATAAAAAATTGTAACTTTCAACCCTTTATTTAATTTGTGGGTAAAAATACAGTGGCGCAGGAATGGAATAAAAGCTGATACACTTCTATGATTATTGGCTCTATTAGGAAGTCTAATTTTCAAAAATATTTGTGATATCATCCTTTGCAGATTTTATTACGAAAATTATGCGTTTAATTTAAGCAAAAGTAAAATCCTAGAAAAACCAAAAATTGTTTTCCATTTTACTGCTCGTCCTTATTTTTTATGTTAATTTAATTTTCTGCATAACCTTGCAAAATTATTTTTTTCATTAAATATATTACGTATATTAATTATATATTAATTTTATATTGTTTGTCTGCTTGAATTCATCTTGAAAATGATAAAAACCTATCGTGAAAATAAAATAACATATGACAACGGTAATAATATAAAGTATGAATAAGGAATAATAGAAGAAAGTGCAATTTTCAACCTTTTATATTTAGGTAAAAATACTAAAAATGCAAATGCGCAGGAATAGAATAAAAACTGATACAATTTTATGAGAATTGGTAGGAAGTCTAATGTTCCAAAATATGTGTGATATCTTTTTTTGCAGGTTTTTTAAATTTCCCTTTATTACGCAAATTGTGCATTTAATTTAAAAAAAGTAAAATCCTCGAAAAAACCAAAGTTTTTTAAAATTTTACAGCTTATCTTGAATTCTTATTTTAATTCTATTTTCTGCATAAACTGGCAAAAATTACTAAGAAGTACAAAACTATGAGCAGCTTTAGGGCCGATGTTTCAATCTCTGGTTAACTTTACTAAGGTCATAAATAACATTACCGGAACTACGGTTGCCAACCTGCGTCGCTGATAGAAGCAAATAATGGAAACTTATTTAGCACTATTCTCAAAATGTCCTGTTTGCCCGAAATTCAGAATTTCGGATACCGCATTATCATGATGAATATTTTTTACTTTCATTTAAGAAAATATACATTTTTAATAATAAAAGTCCCAAAAATCAGGACAAAATGCGCCCTGATATGAGCCATAATCTGCTCCCTGTAAATAATCAGGACAATTGGCAACCCTAATTGGAATAGTAATTATTGTTTATACGATTATCTTTTGGGTGAAGTTCTAGGAGACGAAAATTCGGGCCTTTAAGACGCTAAACTTTTGTCTCGACCATAACTATATTTAAGAACTCCCAGTTATCTAATCAATAATAATACCATGCTTATTTCGATTAGAAATTGTCATGATTAGCATTCGTTTAAAATCAAATTACAAAACAAACATTGATAACTAATTCCGTGATTTATGATGCAAAAGATTTTGTTCGTGTATCAGACAGTAAATTGCTATACATGAGACAAACCTTATCTTTCATAAATAATGGATATTATGCATTCCATTTAGATAGGAAAGGTAGTTTTACTGGTTTTATACTTCCCCTTTCGAGTGTGAAGTAGATTTATTAACATTAAATTATTAGCATTTATTAACATGATGGATTGCAAGATTTGCAACATACATACAGGGTGCTCTTAACTTCTTTTTGAAGATAACGAGAATGCGCGAGTAACCGCGATTATATTCAATGAAGTACCTACATCCTGAAGAAAATGTGTTGTCAAATTTGACAATACCAAATAAAGGCGTATGAAAGAGATAAAAAATATTTTGTAGCTCTGCAAAACTAGACTAAAAATATTGCGTATCCATTTCAAGTGAACAACAGTTTATATATGTTTTGGTATTTATTAAAGGTCACATTTGATTTCTTATCTTAATGGCTGTACACAAAATTCTCGTACGCGCTCTTGTGAAAGGTATGATGTTATACGTCGGGTTGTCCACCTCGGTTTCTCCTCTTTAATTTAAAGCGATTGTGATTTAATTGTAAATAAAGTGCGGAATTTCTAGGTCGAACATGCAAATCTTGTTGTTCTCCAAGTTGGCAATTTACATTCTTATTTTCCACATATTTCCTTAGAGGATGAACCATTTCAACCTAAGCATGCCCTTCATAAATCACATAATTAGCGAAGTGTTTCTATGTAGAACGTTTACCGCGGACCGCCTCAATTAGTTGCAGAATTGAAACAAGGATACTGTTAAAAAGGTCAGCTCCTTGCCCTCTAAATGAAGAAAATTGGTCACGAAAGCCCGGTCATGTGGGCACAAGCTGAAAAAAAGGCAATGACTCCGTCGGTCGACCTTTGAATCATTAGGGATTTACATTGGTTTATTATCCTAATCATGATAATTGTGTAAAATTTGTAGGCTTAATGATATTTATTGCCTCTTGTACAGCAGTATCAAAATGTATGAATCAGACAGATATTGGGCTTATCGAAGTAACTATGTTCTAATCCAAAGGCAAATTTCACAATACAATTATTTAAATTTTGATTTTGAGAGGTGCATTTTGGCATCACCTTACACTAATCGGCATAATTTGAGCTTTGTACGGAAAGCTTTTTACTAATAATTCCTCCAAGAAGCCTTAAAGACTTACATATTAGTTTAAATATACATATAAGTAATGGTAAATAGCTAAGATATATGGGTGTCTCTGCTACTGATCAGTATCTATGCTTACCAGCAGTAGTACCAGTAGTAGTAGTTGAGAAGAGGCCAAAAGACCCTGTTGGTAGGCCCGGGGGCCTTGCAGCATAGCCCAAACCTCCCCTCAATCACCAGCCCCACCTTCAGTCCACTCTAGTCATCCGGACTTCCTGATGAAGTGACGAAGATCAGAATCACTTCATATGACAGGCACACAGCCGCTTCAAAGCATCCCCGTACTCCTGGACCTATTTAGAGTTAGTCATGGATGTACAGACCGCTGTCTGCGCTAATTATTGCTCGATTACCTATCAGGGCAACTTCCCTTTCATTACTTTTCTTGACGTCGTTAACTGTTGCAGCCATCATGATTGCGTACACCTCTGCCTGGAACACTTGCCTGATTTTTCAGCTGGGGCATTCAGAAGAAGATGACAACTTGAAGAATGCCGAGAAAAACCTTAAGAGGCGGGAGTACCTTAGAGGATGTACATGAATTCCTGAGACCTCATTAGCTGGAATCAGCTCGAACCAGTCCTTCAAAAATCATATCGTATCAAACACTTAAATTAGTAGCTTAACATCGAAGGAGAATTATCTAAACTAATATAATTATCCACAAAGAAGACTACCTTAAAGTTGAGGATGATGATGATGTTTTTTATAAACCTCTATAGGAATTGAAAGATGATGTTCAAAAATGTTGCTACTTATCAGTACCTATGCTCGGTAGCAATAGCACCAGTAGTAGTAGCAGTAGTTGAAGAGAGGCCAAAAGGATCCTGCTGGTAGGCCTGGAGGCACTTGCAGCATGCTCGGTAGCAGTAGTACCAGTAGTAGAGAAGAGGCCAAAGGATCCTGCTGGTAGGCTCGGAGGCACTTGCAGCATGGCCCAGACCTCTTCTCAACCGCCAGCCCCACCTTCAGTTCACTCTAGTCATTTGGACTTCCGATGAAAGTCAGGATATCTTTATATGGCAGGCACACAGTCTTCTTTGCCAGCCGCTTCAAGGCATACCCGCGCTCCTGGATCAATTCAGAGTTAGTCATGGATGTACGGCTGACTGCTTGAATAGCGCACGACTACCTATCAAAGCAAAATGCAACTTCCTTTTCATTACTTTGCCTGACGTCGTACACTGTTGTAGCCATCATGATTACGTACAACACTGCCTGGAGCACTTGCCTAATTTCTTAGTTGGGGCATTCAGAAGAAGATGAAACCCTCAACAGGATTTTGAAGAATGCCAAGAAAAAGCTTAAGAGGCTTGAAGTACCTAAGCTGAGATAGAGAATGCACGTGAAATCGAAACCTCATCAGCTAGAACCATCTGAAATTAGTTCTCCAAAAATCATATCGTATCAACCGCTTGAATTAGTATCTGGAACATCGAGGGAGGATTATATAAAAAAAGGGAGTATATAAAAGACGAGACCAATAATGATATGTTTAATCAACCTCTACAGAAATTAAAAGACGACGTTCAAAAATTAGTCACAGATCGAACGGAGGCATAAAAAAATTTGTTAAATCAATATCCAATAGCATGTTCATCTATTATTCACTGAATCTGGCCAGATTTATCACACGTTTGGCTTGCAATATAGTCAGTCGACAGATCGATGGACGAAGGGTTACTAAATGGTAATAATAAGATTAGAACTGCTGAGTGCCGCAAGTCTCGCAAACGACTCTCGATTCGGAGGACTGTTGTGCTACCAGCGATCGGTATAACATATGAATGCCCTCCTCGGAAAGCTTACCTCTCTACATTCCCATTGCCCTTTTGTTGGCATGGTCACTGTGTAAGTTCTCTTTAATCTCAGCCTGTCGTCGAATACTTCGACTACGTATGAGGATAAGTGTATCTCCCAATTTGCTTTTACCCCACCTCCTTCTCTCCAGATACAATTCCTCCATAACCGCAAGAAAGAAGACATAGCCTTCTGCATCTTGGAACGCCCAGCAGGATATCTATGCTTAGTAAGTGCCTCGATCTAAGTATTTTCGGAGTTATTGCCAAAATTTTAGAAAACGATTCGCCTGGATATCTGCATGGTGTATTACAAGTTGCATCATATAGTGCGAGACCAAAGTCTGGACACCTCAAATGTCTCGTGAGTCACTGAATAAATTTTAGCCAAAGTTGCTCAACAGGATTTTGAATCCTATAACAGAACCCCTCAATAAGCTCATGAAGAATGCCGAGAAAAAGCTTGAGCATTCCCGTTGCCCCTTTGTTGATATGGCCACTGTGTATGCTGTCTTTAATCAGAGCCTGTCGTCGAGTACTGCGACTCTATATGGGGATAAGTGTATTTCCTAATTTGCTTTTACCCCAATCTCACCTCTTTCTCTTCATATACCATTGCCTCCCAATCGCAAGAAGGACGACATAGACTCATACATAATGTGAGACCCAGGACGATCTATGCTTAATAAGCACCTTGCTAATATTTGCCACTTGAGAGGCATGAAGTGCCCAAGAAGCCATAAGCTGAGATAGATTAATGGCTGGAATATCGAGGGAGGATTATCTAACTATCTAAATTATGAGAATGATGATGATATTATTTAATATTGAAAGATGATGTTCAAAAATCAATCACATATAAATGACCTCTGCTTTTTCATGGCTCATACTTTAACAGTTAAATTCGCCGATGATACCACATTTATTTCAGGCTGTAGAGTTTTATCCATGTCGGATCAGGTCTCTGGATACGTGGTGGATAGAGCACATACTTGGTTTAACTCCAAGAAATTAAAATTAAATAGAGATAAAATAAAACTCAAAAACTATTGATACCTACGGATAACTCATTGGCTTTGTCCAACTCTGTTAAGCTGCTGGGTATCACTATTGACGATGGTCTTAATTGGTATTGTCACACTAATAAACTGGGTGGAGAACTCTCCAGTCTGACTTTTCTGTTTCGACGCTTAAGAACGTTTATTGACCTCGAAGTTTTAAGGATGTGTTATTTTGGCATATTTCACTCGAGAATTTCCTATGGGGTGCTTTTGTTGTTGTTGTTCCTCTGCGTTGAATATCCTCTGCGTTGAATATCTTCAGACTTCAGAAAAGGGTTGTACGCATTCTAGGCAATACTGCGCCTCTATATGAGGATAAGTGTTTTTCCTAATTTGCTTTTACCCCAATTTCACCTCTTTCTCTTCAGATACCATTGTCTCCCAATCGTAAGAAGGAAGACGTAGACTCCTACATAATGGGAGGCCCAGAACGATCTATGCTTAGGAAGCACCTTGATAATATTTGACACAAATTAATCGATCCAAAAATTATCAGAGATATTGCCAAAATTTTAGAAAACGTTTTTCCTGGAGATCTAAATGGTGTATTACAAGTTGCATCATACAGTGCGAGACCAGAGTCTGGATATTTCAAATATCTCGTGAGTCATCTAATAAATTTATGGCAAACTTGCTCAATAGAATTTTGAATCTTATAACAGAACCCCTGAATAAGCTCGTGAAGAATGACAAGAAAAAGTGAAGAGGCATGAAGTGTCCAAGAAGCCATAAGCTAAGATAGAGGATTCAAATAAATTCGTAAAACCTTATTAGTTAGAATCAGCTTAAACCAGTACTCGCAAAATTATGTTGTATCCATCGCTTGAAATAGTAGCTGGAACATCGAGGAAGAATTATCTAAAAGAATAGGAAGAAACTATTTAAAAGACGAAAATGATGATAATATTTTTAATAAACCTCTACAGAAATTTAAAGACGATGTCCAAAAATCAATCATCGAACGAACAGATGCAAAGAATAAATAAATCATTATCCAGAAATTGCAAGAGAGTTTGTTAATAAATTTTTCACTGATCCTGACCAGATTGATCACACATATGGAATGCAATATGATCAGTCGACAAGTGGATGGACGATGGGTTACCAAATGGTAATATTAAGGTAGGAACTCATGGTCTAGCTTTCCCCGGTGCCACAAATCTCCCAAAGAACTCTTGCTCCGGAGGACTCCGAAAAACTTACCTCTCCACATTCCCATTGCCCCTTTGCCTTTCGTCGAATACTGCGACTCTATATGAGGATAAGTGTATCTCCCAATCTGCTTTTACCCAAGTCTCACCTCTTTCTCTCCAGAAACCATTGTCTTGCAATCGCAATAAGGAAGACACAGTCTCCTGTATGATGGAAGGTCCAGCAAGACCTCGGATGATATCTATGCTTCATCAAGGCGCTTACTCCTTGATATGATTTTTTGACAAAAATTCATCGATCTAAGAATTATCGGAGATATTGCCAAAATTTTAGAAAACGTTTCGCCTGGATATCTGCATAGTGTATTAAAAGTTGCGCCATACAGTGCGAGACGAAAGTCTGGATACTTCAAAATCTCGTGAGTCATCTGATAAATTTAAGCCAAACTTGCTCAACAGGATTATCAATCCTATAACAGAACCTCTGAATAAGCTCGTGAAGAATACCGAGCAAAAGCTCAAAAAGCATGTGCCGTGCATAAGAAGCCATATGCCGGAATAGAGGATGCACATGATTTAGTAGTTGAAATATCGAGGGAGGATTATCTAAAATATTAGGATTATCTAAAAAGGGACTCTCTAAAAGATGAGAATAATGATGATATTTTTAATAAACCTCTACAGAAATTAAAAGTTGATGTTCAGTCATCAAACGAACAGAGGCATATAAAGATATTTCAAATCAATATCCAGAAATAGCCAAGAGTTTGTGCATAATGCTTTCACTGAATCTGTTCAGATTGATCACACATACGGTTTGCAATATCATGAGTCGGATCATGGGTCCAAAAAAAGTAGATCCTTTACCAACTGGTAAACTTAAGTTGGGAGCTTTTGAATATCAACAAACTTGTGGGCGAGTTTTCCCGGGTGACGCAAGTCTCCTAAAATACTTGCGTTCCGGCGGGCTGATATCCTACCAATCGCGAGCCATCGATGCAACATATGAACGCCCTCTCCGAAAAAACTTGCCTCTCTACATTCCCATTGCCTCTTTCTCGCTTCGGAGAACTGTTATCCTACCAGTCGTTAGTCATCGGTGCAATATATGAACGCCCTCCTTGGAAAACTTACCTCTCCACTCTCCCATTGCCCCTTTGTTGGTCTGGTCACTGTGTATGCTCTCTTAAATCTCAGCCTGTCATCGAGTAGTACGACTCACTATGAGGATAAGCCCAATTAGCTTTTACCCCGATCGATCGTACCACTTTCTCTCCAGATACCATTGCCCCGCAATCGTAAAGAAAGGAAACTTGATGCAGCAAGACTTCTAATAATACCTATGCTTACTAAGCGCCTTGGTAATTTTTGGGCACAAATTCATTGATCTAAAAATTATAGCCCGGATAAGTTAAGCATGGGGTATTACAAGTTGCATCATACAGTGCGAGATCACAGTCTGGAAACTTCAAATCGTAAGGCATCTAATAAATTTAAGCTAAACTTGCTTTGTTTTCGAATTGTGGTAGGAGCTGGAGGTAGGAATAGACATCAATGAAGAGACAAATTAATTCATATCAAATAATCTCAGCTGTGACATAATATAACCGAAAATTGATTGACACAATTATGTCTCAATAGATTCAATTACCTTTCCATATTGATGTTCTACTTGAGAGTATCAATAATCAATATTTTTGATAAGTACTTTAGAATTATCAGCCAACAGCCAACGCAGTACAAGGTTAATGCCGAACGCGTCCTTAAACTTTGCTACAATAGGAATGCGATGAAAATAATCTCAGTTCTAACAAACACACAAATACACTTTAAAGAAAAATATGGGCTATAGGTAAAACATACACTCATGTTTTCGTTAATATTAAAGCACGGTCCCAAAAAAGCTTCTTTCGCTGAATAAGCAATTTCTTTGGCAAATTAACGACCCTACGTCGGAGTTTGCCGAAGGCTTTGTTATACAAGAAAACACAAGACAGTATGAGGGCATGTAAATTTGACGTATGCAAATACGAGGTAATGAAAGTTTTAATTTCTGTATATCCCTGTTTTCAATTATGTTTGATACCAATGTAAGAGGTAAGACTAGAGTAAATTGATTTATATATATCCTCCTCCATACTATGTAAACTGGAGATAAGTATATGTGGCGAGTTTGAAATTCAATAATACCTAAAACCAATATCAATTTTGAATTATTACGTTACAACTCTCTAATTTGACTTCGTCTTCGTCTTCGGGCGAGTCAACATGCGGTGTGAAGCGGCCTTGTCTGTACACTTTGAATCATTGTTTTTTTTTTAATAAATTGTTTAAGTGTTTCTGCAAGTCGGGAACTCCAGGAGGACATACTCGCTATACTGGAAGTTCCACCGTTGTTAGTGGCATCGTCCATCAAGGGTGCAGCTCTATAGCAGAGTTTATAAACTGTGGCTCTAGCTAAGCCTGGTCGGTGGTCGTTTCTGGCTAAATTTCCTAGTGTAGATGACATAACTGAAGGAAAAAAATTGAAAATTATTTATTTTAGTTGCTTAGAGGGTCTAAGAATCTTCACACGGGAATCTAATAAACGTTAAGGTACCTAATCAGCTGTATGTCTGGAATTAGTGTTTAATTTTATGTGAACAGCCCGTGTGGGCTGAAATAAATTAATAGAATCAATTATTTTTTTTATTGGCCTTAGAAAGAAAGCATATTGCAACTACTATTCAAACGTAATGCTATAGTTAAGTAGTTTGAGAGTGGTGAGTGACAAAATGATTTCAAAGGGATTTAAGAATCTTTTCACGGGTTTGTGGTAAGTTATTTCAAATTAGACTAGACTAACTCCAAAACGCGTAATATATAAAGTATGTGGAGCATGACCAGATATTCAAAATTACAGAATCATCATCAACATTTTACAGTTGAATATTTCATGAACCACCCAGCTGATGTCGACGATCTTTTGTTTAAATGTTGGCTAGAGTTGTAGGAATCTTAGTAAGAATTGGTTTGCCTGTAAAATAATGTTATTGAAATACAAGAGGGAATATTTATACTAGTGATTTTACGGCTAATTTGAAACACCCTGTAGGATGAACTGGTAATTCTAGCAACTCTCAACAAAAATCACTCTATAGTCCAGCGATTCCTATTGTGATTTCTAATCGTGCTAGTGCGCTAAGCACTCTCGCACTGTCTTGGTCCATGTGATGTTGCGTTATTGATTATGTGTCGACTTGGTTCCTGGGATGTCATTGGATATGTCTTCGTTGGTGTTGGATCCTTGGTGCCGGTTAGTGAAGGAGCGAGTGTTGTTTGTTTTGCGATTTTGAGCAGACAAGAGAATAGCTGTAGACACCTAGGCGAGGCTGATCGCTTTGGATTATGCAGATTTCTCCGCAAGTCCAAAACGATCACCCCAGGAAAGAACTGCACGTGATACGCAGGGTGTTACCCCCTTACTCTACTTCTACGCATGGAGCCCATACGGCGAGCTACCCCGTGCAGTCCCTTAATGCCTGTACACCCCCGTTTTTAGGCGGGAATCCGGCCTAGGGCATCAGCGATGTTCTCGTCCCCAGCTGTTATTGAATCATTATAGTTTTGTTAGTGATTTATGTGATTTAGGATTTTTGAGAAATTTTGAAAAATTTTGATTTAAAATTTTGAGAAATTTTTAGAGTTTGAGATTTTGATTTTTCGAAAAAGAACGAACCTTTTTGAAATTTTGAAAATTTTGGGAGTTATGTCTATGCCTATGTCCATGATGCCTATAAAGGACATATGTTAGATTTTCATGATGTCGATATAGGACATATGTTTACACATCTGTGCCTCGAGTACTAGCAGACTCGCTTAATTTTTTTTTATTTTAACGGTCACGGTTTGCTTCTTGATGCGAAGGCCTGATTGAAATGCCGTAACTTAATTCTGGTAAATAAATTTTTCTTTTTATATAAATTTTTTCTTTAAAAAATAAATTATTTTGTAAATCAATACTACGTTTTCCTTAAACTGTACAAGTAACAAATAGATATATAAAAATGACCATTTGGGTTTTATTGCCAGTATTGACTGGCCACTTAAGAAATTGTAATCATTCAAGATAATCGGCTAACAAACATCTACTTTAGAACCTGCTATCAAACAACGTCAATTTAACAGGGTCTTAACCGACTAGTGCTGACAAATCATTCACCATTGCTACGATCAAGTCCAAAGAGTCTTGGTCTTTAGATACAACAAATGTGCCATAGGTTTTCGAAAATACCAAGAAACTAAAACCAATTGGTTGAATTCATGTGAAAATATTTTCATGGAATAAGTTCCTCATGTGTGAAACCGGATAAGTGTGACACAACCATATTTTCAGGCGGAAACGTACGTATTTTGATGTTAGACACTTTTCTCTTAGCTTAGAAAAGTATTTAATTCTTGTGTTAGTTTGGACTTTTTATTTTCGTTGAAATCCTCTAATTTATTATTATTATGGTTTTTTAAATCTCGATTAGCTATCGCCAGTCTGCATTTTTGTCCCTTCAACTATGTTTGTTGTATCTGCGGGCAAGGCCGGATCTACGTATTGGCTTAATAGGCTGCAGCCCAGGGCCCCTGAGTTCTAGGGGCCCCCGTTTCCCGTTAAGATAAAAATGCATACAATCAATAAAATAATAAACTAAATACTTAAAATGTGATGAGCAAATAAAAGAGTTTGCAGCACAAAAGTGCTGTAGCAGATTTATAGTATGGAGGCATTAAAAAGTTCATTTATTCGGGAGCTGCAATGGCAGGGCTATTTCATGGGATAATTATTTAACCAAATCATGAACTTCTGGTTATTACAAGCTTTTAAAGCACCAAAAAATGTGCATGCGATAGATACTATGCGCAGGAAAACACACCAATATTATGCCCATTTTCCTTGCACTTTTCATGTGACAGTTTCGAAAGACTTCTGTGTCCATCAAGAAGCAAAATACTTTTTTATGTGGTGACTGTTTAGCAGTTAGTACAATGAAAAAAAACTTCAACCTCTTAATGAACACAAGTCTGGTGGAGCTTTATCCAGCTTTTTAAACCTTTTTTTTGGAAATATAAGAGCTGAAGGTATGCCTTGGTGAGACTAACATTCGTAATTATTTTTCAAATTTTTGCGCCTCCTAAAAATAAAACTGAAACTCAAAAAAAATGGTGAGAAATAAAATATGCAATCAACTCTTTGCGAGCACTATATAAGTAATGGTCTCGCATATAATGAACCATAATAGCCCCTGCCGCAAACGGCTCGTGTTATAAACCTCCTCGTTTATTATGGCCTACATTAAACGCTCGTTAAATAATATATTATAATTTAACTTCCTGGACTATTGTAAACTATTTGTCGTTAATTGCCCAGTTACAAGTAAGTTGATAAGACTTCGTTTTGCTTATTATGAATCAATTACCAAATAACACATCAAGGTTTGTTTACAGTCCAGATGCTGGATTTGAGTGACTTAGTTCCTTTGATCGCAATAAGCAATGATATACATGGAAATAGGAAAATCAATCGAACTCCATTATTAATCGAATCACAATTATTGGAACTTCATTAATCGAAACACCACAATCCAATTATAATAACAATTATGTTTTATATGTTAGTAATGATAATAATACATTAAAATAATTAAATAAATAGTTGAAGGATTAACGCTGAGCAATCTACAGTAACTAGAGTGAAGCTCTTACTGGCTTAAACCAAGTCAATACAACCCAAACTAACCAAAACTTTGTATAAAATATAATTATAACAATTTGTCGTATCGATTAATTCAGTTTCGATGAAAAATTTACTGTTTTGATTAGTTGAGCTTCGATGCACAGTTCGAAAAATTGAGTCCAACCAATTTGCCGGATACGGCATGGAGGGCAGTTTGAAGTTCGGTTAAATTGTTGAAATTTCCACAATTAACCATTAAGTTTAAAATCTTGGTATTTACGAGTGTACCAGATCTAATCATTCATTTCGATGAGCTAACGAGTCAAATTTGTAAAACTTATTCTGTAATTATTTAAGTAGCTATTCGACATCGACGTCATCACAGTTTGATATTTGACACTTGATTTGAAATTTGAAATGCATGCAGAGTGGCCAGATCTTGCATGTGGATTTTCCTAATCAACATTATGTCATATAAAATTGAGGATGCTCCACATATGAGTCGAAAAAGAGCCTCCGAAGTTCGAGTTTTAAAATATTTTAGCTTAAATTATAAATAAATTGCAAAAAAGTTTCAACAAGATCTAATCCACACTAACTCAAGGTCAGGCCAAAAGCAAGAAAAAAAAAACTAAAAAATATTTTCATTTTTGGACTGAAGTCAACAATGCGACAACTGATCTACACACAACCACGCATGGAAGGGACTGGATAGGTTAGAATTTGAATTTAAATGGCAGGAAGATATTGTTTTGGCACCAATTCTGTGGAACCAGTTTGTTAACACCAGAGCCCGCTTCTACGTTTAGCCGCTCCTGGATCGGCTCATAGACAGTTACCGAATCGACCGGTAGGCTAGCTGTTCTTTTCTTCACTAGCATAATAAGATTTCATTATGTTCAGTTATCAGTTATTCATAATTATAAATTATTAGATCGTTTAATTTTAGTCAGATATTTAAGTTTTGCATATAAAACTCCCTTATTATTGCCAGGGTCAATGATTTTTTCTTAAAGAATATACATCTTAAAAACATTGTATTTTTCCTAATATACTACTTGAAAAATTGCATTTCTTGAACGTGCTATATTTAGCTTGAAATGAGCATATAATAAATAAATCATGAAAGTACGATTCAATTATGTGTCTTGTCAAAGCATTGGGGTCCAACGCTTATTAAGGGGGGCATGTGTCAACTAGCAATCCTAGTAGGGACTGTTTGAATTTAAGATTGAAACCCAATTATAATTATATGCTATGATGAACCTTGTTGACAATTCACAACAATAATCAGATTGAGGGGCAAAGTTTGGTATAAAAAGCCGCGTAGAAACCTACACCGGAAGACTTTGGTCTACAGTGCATGGTTCCGAATAGGAAATCGCCCTCTAGGAAGATCAAATTTTCAGCTTAAAGCCCCAGCTCGAGTGCAACCTGTGCCAAAAAAGGCAAGAAAACCACGCCCTCAAACTATCGCCCAATTGCCTTGCTTTCAATAATCTCCAAAATAATGGAACGCGTACTCAGTCAGCAACTACTCAAATACCTCGAGAACAATAGACAAATAATAAATCTTTTATTTTTTTTAGCAAATTCCCATCACAGTACTGTAACGAATATGAAAAATACTACATCTATACCTATATAATACTATGGTTTTCAACAATATATTTTCTTAACCTTTCTCTAAAGCTAACAAAATTTAAATTTTTTATATATTCTGGAAGATTATTAAAGTCTACCAAACCTTTATGAAACAGACTGAGTGTTTTGTGCAAAACTCGAATGTACATAAAATTTTTGTCTACCTCTTGTATTATAGTTGTGAATATCAGATACTAATTGCAGTTTTTCTAAAATATGTTCCGGCTACATACCATTTTTTATCTTATATACAACAGTCATTGTATTTAACAAAATATTTTGCTTCACACAATAAGTTTGTAGCTTCTAACATGTCTCTTATTCTTGTATGCCTATTGCACCCTAATATGTGTTTTAATGCACAATTTTGTTTTCTCTGTAAAACTTCTATATCACTCTTTTGAAACATATACATAACGGTAGAACAGTAATTGAAATGGGGCAGTACAATTGTTTTAAAGATTAGAAGTTGAGACCATGAACTTAAATTATTACCTATTCTACATAAATAATTAATTTTTTTGTAACTTTTTTTATTATATAATTTGCATGATTCGAGAAAGTTAGGTTTTCATCTATGACAACTCCTAAATATTTAAATTCTTTAACTCGCGCAATTTTCTTGTTATCTGTTAGAATGTCACTGTGATTGTATGTATCTGTCATATTATATCTATTTTTAAGAATCATAACTTTTGTTTTATTTATATTTACGCTTAAACTATTACTACATAGCCATTTATACAGTCTAACTAAATCTTCATTAATTTTTTGAACCATATTCTCTATATTCTCACTTTCAATGAATAAGATTATATCATCAGCAAAGAGCTGTAATTCACAATTATTATTAATGACATTAACAATATCATTGATGTATAGCACAAACAAGTCCGGTCCCATGACTGTCCCTTGGGGGAACCCCATGCTTATTTTCTTCTGCACTGTGGATACTTCGCCATTGTATTTTGTTTGTTAACTTCTTTCTTGCAGATATTCTGTGAACCACTTTAAGACAATACCTTCTAGACCATATTTTTGTAACTTTAAGATGAGCAACTCTCTGCTTATTGTCTCAAAAGATCTGCGAAAGTCAATGAATACTACTCCTACAACTTTTCCTTCACTTAGTGCAGACTTCCATCTGGAAATAACTGTTTGTAGTGCACTTTCATATGAGTGTTTTCGTCTAAATCCAGCTTCAAAATTAGCCAATAACTTTTTTTTCTCCACATATTCCCTCATTTGATTATTTGCCACAGTTTCTAATAATTTTCCGTATATTGACACCATATTGATTGGTCTATATTCTTCACACTGCTGAGTTCTGCGTACTTCTTCAATAGGTACTATTGTAGTTAACTTTCACTTTTCAGGAAAGACAATTATTTCCAAACTAGTGTTAATGAGGTCCAAAAATTTGTCGCCAATAACTTCAAATGATAATTTCAGAATCTTTGAGTTTACTCCGTCCACACTGCTCGGTTTATTTTTCAAGTTTTTTACTACTTTTTTGAGATCAGCCATTTGAACAGTTTTAAACTGAGTAAACTTCTCTTCAGGTGTTTTAATATTACTAAGTATTTCTTCTACCTTTGTTCTATTTATGTCTTTGGCAATACTGTCTAAATAGTAAGTCTAAAGAATTTTTCTGCTATATTTTTCTTTTCATTCTCAAGCATGCCATTGAACACATTACCTTGATTATTTTTGCTTCTGCAATCATTATTAACAAAGTTCTTTAGACACTTCCACATTTCCTTTGAGTCCCCCTTGACCTCATCAATTTTTTCTTGATAATAGTACCTTTTTTGTTCTCTTATCAGTTGAACTAGTCTATTTCTTTGTTCTCGATTGCCAGTCTTGCTTTGTTCTTGTTATTAGAGCCTTCTTGTATTTCTTATCTCGATCTGAGAGTTTTTGACCCAATTCCGGTGTCAACCATTTGTTATTTCCCCACCTACATTTTGTCTCTCTTTCTTTAAGTGGTGCAGGCACATTTAATTTATTTGATATTATTTGTACCAAATAATCTGCTGCTTGATCTACTCCATTTAGCTGAGAGGGCCAGACACGACTTATCAATCAAGCTGAACTGAAGTCCATTTCTCTGCATAATCATGTTTAACTTTCTGGAATAGTATGTATCTCTTGCTGTGTTTATATTAAAATTGCTAATCATTATGAATATTTCACGCCTAACTGCGTAGTCACCTAATATTTGATCCCGTTTATCCAGAAATTCATTATCATTAGAAGATGGAGAGTGCAGCCCCGTCTCCAGGCTTTAGGCCGCCCGAATCGAGCAGGATTTGGCCGCCCCGCCCCTTACAACAGACCAATTATTAAGGAGACAATAATGACCTATCCGCCGAATAGGCGCCCGCGCGGTTTTTTAACCGGTAGGTTCCGATACATGGATATAACCTGCAGGGTCTATATGTTCATGCTAGATGTACCACGTGAGGGCTACCTGGAATTAAATCGGGGAGGCCGGGGCTCGATTTTAAGGGGGAGTTTTGGGGGGCTATATGGAAATCGCGTGGCTTTTCGCGATTTCTGGCTAAATGGGAGCTTGGAGCCAAATTTTGCCGCGACCAAACTCCGCAGCAGAATCGGGGTTAGCCGGTTAGTGGGCACCCCACACGCCTCCCGTTTACCGAATTTTTATCGAGAAGTGGGGGAAATCGCGAAACGCGTTTTTTAACGGGTAGGTTCCGGTAGAAACAAGAAGAATTTCGGCAAACGGAAAAAACCGTATTTTTATATCAACCTAACCTTCATTTTGTCCCGTAGCAAGCGGAACCTATCGGCTTTTTTTTCCGATCGATTTGAAATTCGGCATGTAGGTAGAGGACCTCAAGGCCGACAAAAAAGGTTCTTTACGAAAAAATAACAATATTCTTAGTTTTCGAGAAATCGGCCGCTTAAATTCGAGATCGTAGCTCCAAAACTACGCGATACGAAAAAAATATATACTACCAAAAATGTGCCTTTAGCCCGTGAGTCGTCGAGCTTAAAAAAATATATAATGCCTTTTTTTTTCGAAAAAAGAGGATTTTTTCAAAAAATATTTTTTTTACCACCCTGTATATGCTTTGAAAATTTAATTTTTGTGTTAATAACATGTAGATGGATCCCTTTAATCGCTTCCGTAATAAAAACTGATAAATTTTTTTCAAATTTTTTTTCGGGAAAATTCACGGGTGCCTTAAAAAAATTGAGATTTTTATTAAATCGGCTATAATTCGAAGACGGTATGAGTTAGAGGTAAACTTTAAATAGGAAAAATATGGATCTCGTCTGGTACTATAATGTGCCGTATCCAGTTTGATTGTACGACGCTTCGTTTTTTTTCCAAATCGACCGGACGTTATTTTTATATTTTCTTCATTTGTGTGGTAACGGAAAGAGATATCTCACATTGGTCGCCAGTATCTGCGCCGTGTTAAGGTCGATCGAAAAGCTCCTATAGGAATTCAAATAAGGTAGATATTCGATAAAATGTAATTTTTGTCTCAAAATCTAGCATTTTTGTTCAAATTTCGGCAGGAAATAGGGAATTTCGTAGGGGGGATGATCTTTTTTTTATTAAGAATATCTTATTGGCGGGTTTTTGGGCGCGTTGAGTTCGATTTTCGCATCGAAAAGGTAGTATGAGTTTTCTGTACCGAAATATTTCGAAAAATGAATTTTTTTAAAAAATTTATTGTTTTACCACCCTGTATATGATTTTGGAAATTTTATTTGTACGTTGATGATATGCAAGTGGATCCTTCTAATCGTTTCGGTAATAAAAACAGGGAAAAAATTTAAAAAAATATTTTTCGAAAAAAAAAACTAAATTTGAAGTGTTTAAAGAGGAGTATTTGGAGTTCGAATTTTTGGTCTAAAATACCGCACGAGTTTTCTGTTGAAATATCTCGAATATAGGGGATTTTTTGGGGAAATTTCTATTTTTAACACCGTGAATGATTAAAAAAAAAAATTATTTGTACGTGGGTGACATGTACGTGGATCCCTCTAACCGTTTATGCAATAAAGCCGAAAAAATGTTTTCAAAAATAATTTTCGCAAAAAATAAATGTTGATGTGGGTATTCTAGAGAGGGGTATTTGAGGGCGCGGAGTTCGAATTTTTAGTCTAAAAAATCGCACGAGTTTGTTGTACCGAAATATTTGGAAAATAGGGATTTTTTTTTGGAAAATATGAGTACCCTGTATGTGAATTAAAAAATTTATTTGTACCTGGGTGACATATACGTGATCTCTCTAACCATTTCTGTAATGAATAATTTTCGAATAAAATTTATTTTGATGTGAGTACTCTAGGGGGGGGGGGGGGGATTTGGGGGCGCGGAGTTCGAATTTTTGGTCTAAAAAAGTGCATAAGTACGTATGTGTAACATGCGCTTGCTTCACGCTCAATATGTGCTATGTGCTGTTCAGTAATCGACCAATCAATCGGGTTGCATTTCGGCCACTTCCGTAAAAATTGTCCTGAATCGCTTTAGGGCGATGTGTCCCTAAAGATGTGCTAAGTCGCGATATTTCATTAGCATTTGCCACTGTTAAAGCGATTTTTAATTCACTGCGAATTTAAACTCCTAATGCTAAATGCGAATAGACCGTTATGTTATATAGTGGGGTTAAGACGTTGATTATTATTGCATACAACGCGCGATGAGCTGCTTATAGTACGAATGAAGCGTTTTACATATTCATTGCGAGAGTGTTACATACAATCAAATTAAAACTTTATAGAAAAAATAAAAACGGCCGCCCCTAAAAATCGGCCGCCCGAGGCGGCTGCCTCGCCGCCTCACCCCTGGAGACGGGGCTGGAGAGTGGTAGACATTTAAAATATTATATTTTTGATTATTATCAGATATGTTTCCTCCTGTAAGCCACATATTCTTGTCCAATGTTACACTACGCAGATGTTTAAATTTTATTTCCTTTTTCATATATATCGAACAACCTCCTGTATGTCGGCTTGTTGAATAACAATGCACTGCTTCGTACCCATCAATTTCCAATTCACTTTCCTGAATGTCTTCCGTTATGTGAGTTTCCGCTAGACAAATTGCAACAGGATTCTGTTTATAAACTAACCAATTTAACTCCGTTTTATGTGATGTAAACTCTGTATGTTTAGATATAGTAATTGTTGATTCTTTAATTGCTATTTACTTGGCTTATTAAATGTTTCTGGGTAGTTAACTTTTCTCTGTAGCTGTTTAAAAATTCGTTTATACGCGTCACATTTTCTGTTAAATGCTGCATGGTTATAGTCTATATTGGGTATTTTAAGCACTTCTTTGGCATGTTTACAATTTATGCAAATATCAGCATTACTATGACAGCCTTCTAACTTATGGTTTCCGCTGCATTTTGGACAAATTACTTGATTACTCCTATTCTCCCCTGTCATGTGACCAAACTTCCAACACTTGTAACATGGCACTACATTAACATGTTCAACATATCTGCATTTTCTCCAGCCCATAAACAAAGCTTCCTTTTTGGTAATTTGATTGTACACATTCTCATCAGTCTGAACTATTGCCACGTTTGACTTTTTCCTCTTATCTTCATAAGTACTAATTACCTTTATATTGCTTTTGCGCTGTTCTGTTGAAATACTATTCTGCAGAACTAGTTTCTCAATGAATTCACTATATTCATCGTTTGAGTTTTCTATCAACTTTTTCTCAATATTAATAATCTTCAAATTTTGGGATTTTCTTTTGTGGAACTTTTACTTCGTACTTTCCAGCCAGATAATTTTTAACTCCTTCTGATATATTTATTATGTCTTCGGCTTTCACACAGCTGATAGCAATACCACCATCTCGTATACCATTACCAACTAACATTCCTAGTAAAATAAAATCACACAGTGGAAAGTTTGAACTTAACATTGAATCTTAATTAGAGTTGCGTGCTATGATTAACTTTGTCAACAATTCACAACAATAATCAAATTGGTGGTCAAAGCTTGGTATCAAAAGCCGCGTAGCTGCCTACACCGGTAGACTTTGGTCTTTAGTACGTAGCACCTAATAGCAAATAGACTCCCTGGAAAAACAAAATTCGCACATTAAAACCCCGGCAGCACACAGTACCGAATAGAGACCTGCCTTCCTGTCAGGCAACTAACATCTTAGAAAGTGATAAACATGATAACGCTGCAAAGCAAAGTACTCATAAAATTAATAATTGCAAGTAAACTTAACTTAGGCTACATTATTCAACGTGACTGTATTATAATGACATTATGGAAATTTTCTCTCTGCTACTTTATTCGTTTTCTAGAAAAATAATCCTCAGTGATCATGAGACATGCATATCTAAATGTTCTGGTAATACTTCCATAGAAAATAGAATTTTCTTTGCTTATACCAAAGAAAATTCTACTTAACCTGAAGCCAATGGATGCCAATCTAGTTCTTAACGAATGTTTCTATTATCTCCCCTAGCTATGCAACTTGAATGAGCGCAGACCGGAACAAACAGTTCAACTGCGACAACATTTTAAGCTGCAGTTATAAGATAAATATTTAAAACATTCTTTTCTTTTCAGAAAACGAACCTACCATCAGAATGGACCAAACCAACTTTACAATGAACGCAGCTTTCGCGCCAGAAGACACATACAGCCTGGACTTCCATCCTCTGGAAATTTTAAACGCTGTCACCTCCGTGGTTTCAGCGCTAGCTAACGCTTTAATAATCTTCGTGATTGTCAGATATAGTGTTATGCGAACCCGACCGAACGTATATTTAGCAAATTGGTGTATTTGTAACTTTATCGTAATGTTATTAGTGCCGGTAGCGTTTAACATGTTTGGATTAGTCGATTCGGTAGACTACGAATTCCAGTGCGCTTGGGAACAAGCTTTGCACGGAGTTTTGTTTGGAAATATGCTGTTTGTGGTTATCGTATTATTGGATTGGTATATAGTAACCTACACGAAAGCAACGTGCGTAATAAGGTGCAAGCAAATACACTTATTTGTTACTGCTTTAGTGTGGATTGTGATAATAAGCGTTACCGTTGCCTCCATTACCTTTTGCATGCTGGATAGGAGTTATCCCCTGTCTTTAGTCTGCGATATTTTCGGGTATCTGCTTATTTTTATTGTGATAGTAGTAGTTTCTGTATTGTGCTGTGTTAAAATTAAAATATTCAGAGAAACTGTCGCGAAAAGTAAGCTGGAACTAATTATTGTATCCTCTTACTTTTTGTGTTGGCTACCAAACTGGATGGCTAGGTATGGACAACTATTTATGGGTTTCGCCTTCAACTCTATTTCGGTCGAACATTTTGCTTCCTTTGCCGGTTATAGCCACGCTTGGATTATGTTAATCGTATTGTACTTTTGTGACAAATCGTTTTGCATTTACCTACGAAGGACATTTGGTGCTAAAGACGATAGTATCGATGATAACATCGTAAATAAAGAACAAAGCACGGTGCTATTATGAAAATTATCAAAATAAGACACATTTTAATAATAATGCTTCAATATCCTAATTAAAAGACTGATAGGATTTGGACCTACGAATTAGCTTCAAATCGTGAAGATTCTAACTAAATTAAGCAATTACTTGCCAAAAATATTTTTGATATTAACTATTCCATAAAGGTGCATGAAATAAGAATGTATTGGGTGATTGTCTTATCAGTATCTGACAATTTTGTTGATGACATTTTAAATTTTAACTATTTAGTTTAGTCTTTATATAGAACACTTTTTTCCTATTTAAGTTGTATAGCTCTATTGTATGTTATTAATGTTTTGTTCCATTTCCAAAATATGTTGTATTTTTTAGAAGTTAAGTAATTTAAAATATACACCTTGAAGTTGATAAGTAAGGAATTGATTTATACGTGACTGGTATAGTCCTACATACCTTGTTTAAATCTTAGAATCCAAGATAACTTTTATTACCTGTTTGTTAATTTTTGTAATTTATTATAATATAAAATATTATTTTTATTACACATTATTTGGTTGTCCTGATTTATAATCTAAAGTAGCGCTTAGGCGATCAATAATTGCTTCAATATTGATGATCTATATTGAAGCATGCATCAGTATGCTCCATTTTAACGTATCAATGTATGGTCGGCGCTGTTCCAATGCGAGAATTATGTGGTGGATTGGAGAAGGCCTATATCCAATAGTCATAGTCACGCAGGCTAATTATAAGGATGAACAGTTAAACACCTCCTCAAATAAAAGATCCAGGTGTAATTTTTTAGATAGATAGATTATCTGTCCGCATTGTGGGAAGCTTATAGCCGAGGCTAACAAAATGCTGTATATGAAAAATAGTTTAATCGTTCAATAGCGTTTAAATGTATATGGTAAATTAAGTTCGGCTTCAATTAGGTATATGAAATCCACACAAAATCAATCGGTGATTTAAAATATTTAAAAAATGCAATGTTATGTGAACTTCCGATATTGATTTTCAAGATGTAAGTAAAACTTTCAATAAAGCTAAATGCATTTCAATATTTTCGAGATCGTAAAGAATTTTTTGGATATTCTTAAGAAAAAATGATTTTTAGAAAGTCGAACGATTCGAAAAATTTTCTATACAATCGATACGCTTTAAAATTTTAAAAAATTTGACAAATTTTTATTGATTGATGCCTAAAAGAATTGATTTTAAAAACTAGTTTCGAAATTTATCGGTTTGAAAAATTCAAAATTTTGGAAAATTGTATTTTTATTCGATTTCCCGATATAGATTTTCAAAATGGACGTAATATTTTCTATAAACTTTTTACGTTCAAATTTTTTCGTGACCACAAAATATTTTTATGGTATACTTAAAAAAAAAACGATTTTAAGAAACTCGTTAGAAAATGCATTACATCGAAAAATTCAAAATTTTGGAAAAATGTATAGATTTTCAAATTGTACGTAAAACATTCCGTAAATTTGATCCGTTTCAAGATTATTTAAATACTTTACGTGTTTTTATGGTATACCTAAAAAGAAAGATCTTTTAAAACTCGTTACAAATTGCTTCGGTTTGAAAAATTTATAAACTATTGTAAAAATATAGTTACTTGAATTTCCTGTATAGATTTTCAAAATGTACGTAAAAATTCTTATAAATTTGATAGTATCCAGAATTTTTCGAGATTAATGGTATACTTAAAAAATATTATTTTAAGCACACCTTACAAAATCTATCGATTCAAAAAATTCAAAAATTTGGATAAATGCATCTTCGGATATAGATTTTCAAATTGTACTTAAAATTTCGTATCGATTTGAACCCTCTCGGAGTTCTTCGAGAGATTTGCATATTTTTATTATATACTTAAGAAAATGGATTTTTAAAAGTCGGTTAGAAAATGTATGGGATAGAAAATTTTAAAATTTTGGAAAATGGCATTTTTATCCGATTTCCCATAATGTACGTAATATTTTCTATAGACTTTCTACGTTCAAATTTTTTCGAGATGGCAAAATAATTTTATTATATACTTAAAAAATCGCATTACTTAAAAAAATTCAAAACTTTGCAAAAATATTTTTTTATTTGAATTTTCAGTGTAGATTTTCAAATTGTACGTAAAACTTTCCATAACTTTGAAACGTTTCAAAGTTATTTGAATACGTTTCGTGTTTTTATGATATACTTTAAAAAATTATCTTTTAAAACTTGTTACAAACTACCTCGGTTCGAAAAATTCAAACTATTGGAAAAATTCATAGTTACTTGACCTCCTTGTATAGGGTTTCAAAATGTACGTGAAATTTCTTATTAATTTGATAGGTTCAAGAATTTTTCGAGATTGTTTATTATTTTATAGGTATACTTAAAAAAAACATTATTTTAAGCACTCTACAAAATCCATCGATTCGAAAAATTAAATAAATTTGGATAGATGAATTTTTATTAAAACTGAACTTTTTCGGAAGACATCACGCGGACTAACCCATAATGGTTTCCAAGATGTACGTAAAATTTTCTATAAATCTGATGCGTTACAATATTTTCGAGATCGTAAATTTTTTTAGGTATTCTTAAGAAATGATTCTTAGGAAGTCGAACCGTTCGAAAAATTAAGTGTTTTAGAAAAATATGTATTTATTCGAATTTCCAATATAGATTTTCAAATTGTACCTGAAATTTCCTATATATTTGACGCGTTTAAAAATTTTCAAAAACTACATATTTATGTGGGATGCCTAAAAAAATTGATTTTTTCGAAATATATTGGTTTGAAAACCTCAACATTTTGGAAAATTGTACTTTTATTCGATTTTCCAGTACAGATTTTCAAAATGTACGTAATATTTTCTATAGACTCTCTACGTTCAAATTTTTTCGTGATCGCAAAATGTTCATATGATATACTTAAAAAAAATTGATTTCATGAAACTCGATAGAAAATGCATTACATCTAAAAATTTCCAGTATAGATTTTCAAATGGTACGTAAAATATTCCATAAATTTGATACGTTCCAAAGCTATTTAAATACGTTACGTGATTTTATGGTATACCAAAAAAAAGATCTTTTGAAACTGGTTACAAAGTTGTTTCGGTTTGAAAAATTCAAACTATTGGAAAAATGTAGTTACTTGAATTTCCTGTATAGATTTTCAAAATGTACGTAAAATTTCTTATTAATTTGATAGCTTCCAGAATTTTTCGAGATCCTTTATTAGTTTAAAGGTATACTTTAAAAAATATTACTTTAAGCACATCTTACAAAATCTATCGATTCAAAAAATTTAAAAAATTGGATAAATGAAACTTCGGGTATAGATTTTCCAATTGTACTTAAAATTTCGTATCGATTTGAATCCTCTCGGAGTTTTTTGAGGGTTTTACATATTTCTATGATAGCTATACTAAAAAATGGATTTTTAAAAATCGGTTACAAAATGTATCGGATAGAAAAATAAAAAATTTTTGAAAATGGTATTTTTATTCGATGTATCAGTATAGATTTCCAAAATGTACGTAATATTTTCTATAGACATTCTACGTTCAAATTTTTTCGAGATCGCATAAAATTATTATTTTATTATATATTTTAAAAAATCGATTTTTAGAAACTTTAAAAAATGCATTACTTCAAAAAATTCACAATTTTGCAAAAGTATTTTTTGTTTGAATTTCCAGTATAGATTTTCAAATGGTACGTGCAACTTTCCATAACTTAGAAACGTTTCAAAGTTATTTAAATACGTTACGTGTTTTTATGATATGCTTTAAAAAAATTATCTTTTAAAACTCGTTACAAACAGCTTCGGTTTGAAAAATTCAAACTATTGGAAAAATGCATAGTTACTTGACCTCCCTAGTGTTGTAAATGGAAATATTTCCACCGGAAATATTACGATGGAAATGGAAACAGAAATTTCCAAACTGGAAATATTGAAAACATTGGAAATATTTCATATTATGTATTAACCGGACCCAAAATAATTAACTTAATACAATATCCATTTGTGAATGGCTTAAAATCGTAGAGGAGACCATTCCACCATCCATTTCGCTGCTAAGGTCCTTAGTGATATTAAGAAAGTGATCCAAGAACATCTTTCACCGTCATCCCCGCTCAACGAAGGGGAAAAACTATATTAATGGAGTTAATAGCTAAAAGAAAAACTGAATTTGTTCTACCTATTCGTTACTCTGCAGATTTACCTCAGCCAAAATCACAAGTGGCAGAACCTGATGAATCGCAAATCCTCTTCGTCAATGAATGTATACTTTAGAAAAAATAAACTGCATCTTAAACAGGAAGATCTTATTGACAAAATTGCAGATTACCATTGCAAAAGCGGTACATTGTTTTGCAAAGATTTGATTTGGAAGAGCAGCCTTGAAAACCACGTGTCCTGGTGGAAACGACTTTGTTCTTGAACTTCTTTATACAAGATGATGCCAGCTTCTTCGAAGTTTCAGCATCTATAGTCATATCCATCCAAAAAAGATGAATAGGCTAACAAATGAAAGATCAACTAAGTTACTCTATGTATCTCATAACCAAAACTTACTAAAAAATGGAAGGTGGTAGCAGATCACTTTATATTTTTGACGAAAATACAGAAAATATCGCAGATATTATTGCCGAAGATATAGAAAAAATGAACGTGGAAGTTGATTGGCAGGAGGGGAGGCATGATGATAATATAGGCGATGTGTCAAGTGATGAAAGTAATGTTGTTAATGAAGACATCTTCTCAAATACGCAAGGCACAACATCTCGCAAATTTTATTCGTAATTTATTTTTTGTTAGTTTTTACTAAATATGGGTTATTCCATTGACATCGGGCGAAGCAGACTTTGAAATATAAATTTAATTAAACACTTGCTAATTACCTCGTAATTCATTTTTTACATTTCTCTATACAACAGCACTAGACAGTAATAACAGTTACACATTAAAATTGAGTTTACGTGAAATATTGCAAAAAATTACAAAAGCATTTTCACGGAGTTGAGGTAAGTGGTAACGGTGGGGAGAAGTAAAAACGCTATGTGTATCAAAAACTAGGTTTAATGTCTTTAAAAAGCTTTAAAAATAAAAAATATTTGTATACAAATAAATCACAGGTAATTATAACCTCGGCATAGATCAAAAACTATGTTTAATGGCTTTAAAAAACTCTAACTAAAAAATATTGTTATACAAAATAAACACAAGTAATTTTAACGTTTTAATTTAAGTTTCCTACTTTTGGTAGGTCAAAATAATGCTGCCCACGCTTACTTATCTTGGGCTCTGTAAGAACGGATATAATATCATTGTTATAAATAAACGATATATCGTCAACTATAGGAAACGAAAAGAAAGTGCGAGAAATTGATTTTCGTAAAAACTTTACGGTATATTCGTTTTCGCTTCCTGTAATACCAGACGAAATTGAAAGTACCTACTTTTGCTATAAAATGTTTTTTAGACTTTTTTGTGGTTAGCACCACCAAAATAAAATCGTTTATATTAACGCAGTGAGTGGCATCATCTTCAGTTTTTGGTGCAATTTCATCGGGTTCTTCATCTGAGTAGACATCTTCATACCGCAACTTTTTTTTTCCTTGATGATAGTCTAAAACAAAATTCAATAATAAAGAAAAATACGTTTTTCATTGAAATGTTTACCTTTACTAATTCTCGCAAGCGGAAGGTTTTCATCGCTACTATCGCTTGCTATGCTTAAATTTTCTGAATTGTTTGAAGTTACGTCATCTAAAATGAAAAAGTAGATTTTGTACAAATGATCGATGTGTGTACATACATTTAAAGATTTAAATGGATACGCAAATTTCTAATTAAAACAATGAAATACCTTCTAAATTATTTTCGAGGCAGTGAGTAATTGTATGCTCTTCATTTCCAGGATAAGCGATATGCATATATATAAGAAACCATATTAAGAAAAACAAAGTATTTTTTTAGGGAAAATATAGCGCTCTGATTTAAAAAGGATACTTTGCATATTTTCGTCTACAAAAGACAGATGACCAAGCGAGTGATGAACGCATATTTCATTTGGTTGACAAACGTTACAAGAAAGTTTTCTAAGATCCATACGCTTATTTTGTGTGTCCCATATAACTTCATGCACTTGCATAGTTCCTTTAAACGCTTTCAAATTTTCGGAAACTGTTAAATCTATTATGTTTATTGCATCTTCGCTCACAGGAAATATGTTTATTCCTTTCAGATCTATCAGATGATCTAACATGGCTTCGTAGTTTTGAATATCAGTTCCTTTGGCAACCAAATCATCTGCACTTCGTTTAACATACCCTCCAATGCCATCGGGAGCTCCCTTGCCGTGGTGGCTTTCAAAATAATGCCATCTTATATAATTTGCAGATAACCTGTCAGCCAAATATGTTCTCATTAGGTAAAACATGGTTTTATTTTTGTATTGCGTAGAGGGTCCGTCTGTTAGAAAATGCGCTAATGTAATATTTGGTATCGTCATTTTAATGTCATCCAAAATCGGATCTACATGGGCACAAATACTTGAGGGATCGTGTCTTAAACATTTTGATACAGTGCAATAGGATTTCGTTTTAATTTGAAATGATTCTGGACATCTGTAATAAACAACCACAGTATGCAAGCTTACTTGTGGTTTAGATCCGCCAAAATGTGCCGACTGAATTTCAGAGGCGTACTTACACCCATAGTTCTCTGAAAAGTCCATGTGAAGAAGTAATTCAGAATGGGACAGGTTTTGTTTGATTTTACGAATCTCTCTGTATTGGTGTAATATATTACGTGAATGAAACAAAAACTTTGGCAGAGAATTTTTGAAATCATTAACCAAATCTTCCTTTGAAGTTGCTATAGTTTCCTTCACTTTTTTTGTGCAGTTTTTTTCTTTTCCCCTAACAACAACAATTTCTTTTTTGGTTACCCATTTTTCATACTTAACTAATTCGTCTTTCTGAAAATCTTCAAACATAATCTTCTTTGCTTTGCAATCTTCGCACTCATTAATAAGGCAGTTTTCTAGATTTTCGGAACTGGGTGTATTGGGACATGTAAGGCTTTCAACTATTGCCTCTGAATTTCTTTCTTTAATAATGTTAAGAATCTTTAATTTTGCAACGAGGAAATCGAAATTTGCATGGATTTCGCAAAGGCATGTGTCTCTTTCTGCTACTTTTGCCGACACGACCCAGAAGGGTCTCAATTTACAAAAAAGTGAGTAGCTAATATTACAGCTCTTATGTTCCTGTAGAAATGTTTCATGAAGCTTTTGTAATGAACTGTTAAGATAACGCTTTTGTTTTTTAATTTTTCTAAAAGTGATTGTCTCTCTTTTCCCAGGACATATACGACTGGATTCATCTTTTTCGTAAAAAGTTCTTACTACTAAATCTGTTAGCTTAATACATTTGGAGATTCTAAGTTTTGATGTTTTTTTCTCTCCAACATCCTCGTGCCAAGAACTCTTCCCATATGACTTTGAAATTTGAACTTTTTTACTAGTCTTCCAGAAATATTTCTTGCCATAGCTTTCGTCTTACTACTTGATTTTTCATTGTTAAAATTTTCTTTAATTTGAGCTGTTAATACCTCACCAAATATTAATTTTTGCTTAACAGCGGAACTTACTATTTGATCTTGCAAGATATCTTTACCTTTTTTTATAGGCGTTGGATCTTTGACTTTTTTCTTGGAACGTTCAAGTCTCTTTTTATATTTGAGTTTCTTCTTTCTCTCTTCTAAAATTTTTTTCTCAAGTTCAGCAATTTTTTTCTTCAGCATCTCCCTGTTTCTTCTTCTTCTTTTTCTTCCTTCAATGTTTCGTCCTACGGATGGTCTGGGTGTTTCGTCAATAACTCTTGCTTCGTTTTCTTCTTCAATTTCGTTCGGTACAGGTGTAGATGGTGGAGTTAAATCGCATAATCTTGCAGTATTTTCTATCTTGTTTTTCTTTAAGTCGTAAGCTTTTTTGCTCTTTAGCCTCCAGTTCTTTCTAATTTTTCTTTGGTCTCGTTCACTTAGCTCAGAGATGGTTTTTATTTTTCCTTCTGCCTTTCTCCTATGATACCTCTCTCTTTCTTTTTTTTCACTTCTTCATATCTTATAGCATCATTCTTAATATTTGCTCTTAGTCGTCGCATGCACTCTTTCTTCTTTTCAGTTAACGCTTTTTGCTTTTCCACGCTTTTTGTTCTCGCCATTTATCGACTCTTCTATTAAAGAAAAACTATTACAGTCCTGAGGGCAACATTTTGGGTCAAATAATTTGTTGTAAACGAAAGAAGTGTAACGTTCCTCACCTCCGAGAAGGTATTCTCTCCTCCGTTACCGAAATTTAACCACGGAGAGAGACCATGGAGGTGAGGATTTTTCCATAAATACTAAAATATATCTGTAAATATTTGTGAGAAAAAGACCACGACCTGAATCTATTTTAGGAAATAGATAATACATATGATTTAACTAAACAAAATAAAAAAAAGTATGTAATATAGAAGATATTTGCATTCACGGATTTGAGAAAATTGAATAACGAACTTACCACGTGGATGTAGATAATGCACGAAACTGCCTAAAACTTAACAACACATCTATCCTATTACACGTTCCTAAGCAGACTAAATAGCACCCCCCGTCAACAATTAATGTGGATTTTTTTACGCCCTCTATTAGATGTAAAGAGCAATTTAAATTTAACACAACGGAGGTGAGGATTTTCTTGGCGACACGTAGTTATTATATATTTTTTAAATGTTTACAAGTCTGACTATTATTCTTTATACGGAGTTGCTTTACCTACAGTTTAGTTACTATAATTACCTTGGTATTTTCCTTTAAATTATAATAACAACGTTTTTGAAACAAAACATATGTGTACGTAATCGAGTAGGAGACATGACACGGAGGTGAGAAATGTTGCTTGAATGCATCGAAAACTAAATTTTTAGCAAAATTACATGGTTGGATATTAAACCAAAAATAACAATCAGGAACTCTAGTTTTAAATTACTCCTTGCTTTTTAATAAATATTAAATATATTCTTCACAAATGGGAAAGACTGGAAAAATCCCTCTTTCAGTAGAATTACCCATATTCTCATTTCCTACATGCATTTATATTTTAATAAGTATTATGCTTGCTTATTTTTGTGATATAATTTCAATTATCTAGTTGTTTTGTCATTTAATAAATATTTCTAATCTTTCTAAATATTTTCAATATTTCCGGAAATATTTCCATAAAATATATATCCGGAAATTTTACACCACTAGACCTCCCTGCATCGGGTTTCAAAATGTACGTGAAATTTCTTATTAATTTGATAGGTTTAAGAATTTGTCGAGATTGTTTAGTATTTTAGGCATACTTAGAAAAAAACATTAAATCACTAATTTCATCGATTCGAAAAATTAAATAAATTTGGATAGATGCATTTTTATTAAAACTGAACTTTTTCGGAAGACATCACGCGGACTAACCCAGAATGGTTTTCAAGATTTTTAGAAAGTCGAACCGTTCGAAAAATTAAATATTTAAATATTTTAGGAAAATGCATTTTTATTCGAATTTCCGATATAGATTTTCAAATTTCACTTGAAATTTCCTATATATTTGACGCGTGTCAAAATTTTCATTAACTTTACATATTTTTAAAAAAAATTTATTTTTAAACTCGTTAGAACATGCATTACTTCGAAAAATTCAAAATTTTGGAAAAGTTTTTTTTCTCGAATTTTCAGTATATATTTTCAAATTGTAAGTAAAACTTTCCATAAATTTGAAACATTCCGAAGTTATTTGAATATGTTACGTGTTTTTATGGTATACCTATAAAAATTATCTTTTAAAGCTCGTTACAAAGTGCTTCGGTTGGAAAAATTCAAATTAGTGGAAAAATGTATAGTTACTTGATCATCCTGTATAGCTTTTCAAAATTTACGTAAAAGTTCTTATAAATTTGATAGCTTTCAGAATTTTTCGAGATCATTAATTAATTGATTTAGTATGGTTGTGATCTCAATTTTTACGAGAGCGTTTATGGTATATTTAAAAAAATTGATTTTTAGGAGCTTGTTACAGAATGTATTAGTTGGAAAAATTTAAAACTTTCGGAAAATTTAATTTTATTTCAATTTTCCGTATAGATTTTTAAATTGTACGTAAAATTTCTTATAAATTTGACACAATTCAGGATTTTTCGAGGATATTGCATATTTTATGGTATAGGTACATACATACAAAATTTGATATTTGAAAACTCATTACATTATCGGTTCGAAAATTTCAAATATTTGGGAAATTGCATTTTTATTCGGATTTTCGGTATAAATGATCACAATGTACAAAATATACCTAAAATTTCCTATAGATATAATACTTTCCCATTTTTGTTCCTTTTTGCAAATTGCGAGAAATTTGTCATAAAATATAACGGTTCGAAAAATTACAAATTTTGGAAAAACCTATTGCCATTCTAACTTTCAGTATAGATTTTTAAGATTTCGGTAAAATTTCTTATACATTTGATACATTTCAGATTTTTTCGAGATTATTAAATATTTTTGGAATAAAAAAATATTTTCAAATTTTTGGGAAATTGCTGTGGGGAAAATTTTGGGAAATTGCTGTAGTGAAAATTATGGGAAGTTGCTCTAGTGAAACAGTCTGTATTATTGACAGATATCTTTATTTGAATATAATATAATTTTGGCTCTAATAAACTGAAAATCGCGTTTAATATCATTTATAATTTTCATTTATTCAGCAGTTCAAATATTTGATAAAATAAACCACTACTGTAATAATGACAATACCTATTTATGTCTTTCATTTTCTGCTGTTTACTTTCAAATTAGGCATCTTCAGAAATCATGTGAATTATAGTAAGAAAACGCGAGAGGAAAACAAGAAAATTAAACCTTCTCGGAAGTCATCACGCGGACTAACCCATAATGATGGCGATCTTTAATCAGATGCCTCCTAAAAGGTAAGGTAATGATTCAATAGAGAAAAGAAAATGAGAATCTAATTTCCTGAAATTAGTCTCCTCTATCCTATTAGGTTTAGCAACTTAACTGATTATCGACATCGATTTAGCCGATCGGAAGTCACGTACACGCAACGTGACAAATCGACTGGAAAGTTGGACGAATCGATAAGGTAATAATCAGGAAATAGGGAGTCAGCCTCAATTTAGGATTTCCGAAATGAAACTGAGAAGCTTTGACTCTTGTAGCAGTCAATTCTGAAGAATTTGAAACAAAACTCACCAAAGCAATGAAATAATCTTTGTATATCATACAAATTTGCATGATATACAAAGATTGTTTCCTTACTATGTTTCGTACATGCACATAACATTTACTCTTCATTTAAAACTCACCAATGGCAATACAAATAAGGCAATTAATTTATCAGTAACAAGTGGTTGCTTTTTCTGGAGCTCTTGTACAGTTGTAGACTAGCGCCTATGGCATGCTTATATACCAGGAAGAAAGAAAATATACTCATCCTTAAGGCAAAGAAAATTCTAATAATATGCATTAATCATTCCGTCAAGTAGATACAATGCTTGTGCCTGTGATTAAAACATGCATTCACCAATCTGTCCAGTCTCGATGCTAACAAATATTAATTTATCCACCATGATCTCACGAAGCTAAATTATTGTGTTGCTTATGTGCGTCTCGTGGCATGAGCGCTTGAACAAAGTAAGAAGTACCAAGAAATACTGTGTATGATTTATTCTAGAATTTTACATGATTTTATTTACATTGAAATTAACCTATTCGTACAAACATATTTTATCAGTAAAATGAGTTGTTAAACGAATCAAGCAATAGAAATGCTCTTCAACTATCACTTAGCAAGCACGATCTATTTCCTGAAAAGAAAACCTTCTCCGGGAGTGTTCTAATTACACATCTTCTCGCTTCCGCTTAAACAGTTCGTTCTTGTAGGGTATTTGTTTCGAGACGGGACGATTAATCAAAGGTCAAATGTCGCAAAAAATATTTTGTCTCGCTTGAGCCGAAAGCCAAACCGGGGAAAAATAAATAAAGCATTCCCGGATAACATAAATTAGAAGATGTCTCGTGTTTCCATGGAACGTTTAATTAACTTGAAATATGAGAGCGCCATTGATAATGGAGATATTTTAATATTTTGGAGCGGGAATGTCTTCCTTCATTTAGTCGATTCCATGATTCCAGGACATTTGAAAAATAATCTCTGCTCCGCTTGAAAATATTATTCTTGGAGTTTTTTTACCGATAGAAATAAATTTTTTTCAAATCATGTAAAATTAATTAGCTGCTAGGCAATTAAAGTGGACAAAAAATATTAACTAGGGTTATGATGTTAACAAGTAATTCCCCAAAAAATTATTTTAGTTTAAGTTCCTCAAACCCCCTTAACTTTAAATAAAGCCCTAAAGCAAAATGATATTGACCAAAACAATCAGCCTACGTGACGAGAATGAAAATTGCTGCATTTTGACCGCAAGCAATGATTATATTACGTACAGTGTCTAATATATGTTGTTATCATTCCTATGTGTGTCCTATGTCGAAATTTAATTAGTTTTCAAAATAACTTCATGTTGCAAATCAAGTCCGCTATGGTGAATGTTGTTTTTTCCAGGCTTTTTCTCTGTCTTACGGAAAAGGCATTTACCCGTCTTCTTGGAAAGTCGAGTGCAACCTGTTCCAATAAAAGGCAAGAAAACCACGCCCTCAAACTATCGCCCAATTGCCTTGCTTCCAATAATCTCCAAAGTCATGGATGATTGACTATACGCAATCATCAACTGCTCAAGTACCTCGAGAACAATAGAATAATCAGCGATAATCAATACGGCTTTCGCAAAGAGAGATCGACAGGAGATATATTGGCATTTAATTTAAACTCATATATGGAGTAGGGCAATTGAGAACTACGTGGAGTTTAGAGCGATTGCGTTGGATATTTCGAAGGACTGCTCAACAAACTGCCGTTCTTAGGATTGCCAGTTTCTATTTGCTGCTGGCTGGCCAGTTTCCTTAAGAACCGATCTCTGCATGTTGCAATTGATGGATATATCTCAGACACATTCACCATTAACGCGGGCGTAACTCAGGGCGCAATACTTTCATCAACTCTGTTCCTCATCTATATTAATGACCTGCTGACCGAAACGAATAATCCTGTTTACACTGTTTACAGTTTTGCAGATGACAGTACCCTTGCCTCACAATTTAGATCAGAAAAACCTTTACCAGCGACTGAGATGTATCACCGCAGCAATTAATCAAGACCTGGAGAAAGTTCAAACTTGAGGCGACAGAAATTTGGTCCAGTTCAATGCAGCTAAGACCCATGCAGCCACGTTTACCAAGAGGGCTATTACGACGGGCCCTGACATCATTATGGCAGGATCGATCATTCCTTCATCCTCGTCAGTCGGACTGCTGGGTGCCTCGATCAACAGCAATATGTCCTGGCATTACCACGTTGCTAACATCGCAGCCTCCCAGAAGCTTGGTACGCTATTTCGCAACAAAAAAAACTGTATACACCGTAACAGTTGCTCTTGCTCTACAAAACGCAAATAAGACCGTGTTTAGAATATTGCTCACACATCTGGGGTACCGCACCAAAGCACACCCTAAAGCTGATGTAATTCATTCAGAAGAGAGATGTGCGTCTTGTGGGCGACCCGGAGTTGACCCAGAATCTGGATAGAATAAATAGAATAGAATAGAATAGAATAGAATTTATTCATGTTATGGAACTTATAAAGAAGTTAAAAAAAACTTACAAAACTTCTTACACAAGACATTTCGATAATCAGGTCAGCTATTTAATTTTTTTTAAATGAGTCTTAAGTTGTTTAGTTGGCAGAAGCCTAACGCCATCTGGAAGTAAGTTGAATAATCTTATTCCATGGTACCTAACACCCGTCTGACTCCTTGTCAGTCTAGCATAAGTGGTCAATAGGTTGTGTCTGTGCCTGGTTGCATGGTCATGTTGTTGTGCATGTGAGCCATATTGATGATTATGGTTTTTAATATACATTATACACTCTAAAGCATATAAGCATGGTAATGTTAGAATACTCAGCTGAATGAAAACATGCTTTGTCTCATCTCTGTAGCCCAAGCCTCCGACCAGCCTGATAGCTCTGCCCTGGAGACCAAACAAGCGATGACAGATAGGTGAATGACCCCACGTCACAATTGCATAACTAAGCCTTGAATGGAATAGAGCAAGATATGCCATTCTCAGTATGTGTGTACTAAGCTTGTCCGCTAATTGTCTAAGGGCAAATATACTTCCACAGAGCAATCTTCTCATAGCCTCACCATATTTGTCCAATCTCATCCCAGGATCGAGAGTCACACCCAGATATTTAATGGATTGAGGATTAGACTGGAGCCCTCCAAGGTCGCGGGTAGACGACACCATGATTTCAGTTTTAGATCTGTTTAAGGCCAGCAAACCATTCCTCTGCCTTCAACTGCGCCCCAGTAATGCTCTGTCTCAGATTCTCCAGGTATTCATCAGCCACATAAATCACAGTGTCATCGGCGTAGTAGGTGCTTTTGGTGGTATCAAGAAAGTGCTCCATATCGCTCAAGAAGATGAGGAAGACAATGGGGCTCAATATGGAACCTTGTGGAACCCATACACCTATATCCAGCACCTCAGATCGTTCACCGTTCAACAACACTGATTGTTTTCGATTGCAAAGATATGATGCAATCAGTTTTAGACATGGCTGGCCAAAACCCAGTTTTTCCATTTTAGCAAGAAGTAGATCATGAGGGACACAGTCAAATGTCTTACTCAAGTCGCAGAAGATGGCCGCTGAATAGAGACCCCCTTCAAAACATTGTAGTGTGTACTCGATATATTTCAATATGGCATCTGTAGTGCTTAGATTTTGTAAGAAACCAAACTGGTTCTTGTTAATGACATTATTTGCTTCTAGATATTCACATAGTTGAATTTTTATGGCTTTCTCGTAGATCTTGGAGACTACAGGCAGTATTGGTATAGGCCTGTAATTTGATATATCTCCTCTATTTTTTTTTGTAGATCGGTATTATCGATGCAACCTTAAGTGAGCCAGGAAATACCCTTTCCCGAATACACTGGTTAAGGATTTTGGTGAGAGGAATGATTATTATGTTTTTTACAGATTTTAATAGTGGTGCATTTAAGCCATAGATATCTCTGCTATTTTTGTCTTTTAAAGAACTCAGAATATCGCGCACTTCATCAAAAGTGACCTCCCTCAGCTGAATTGGTAACTGGCCCCCATGGTGTACAGAGGTTAGAGGTTCATGATTAGAATCAGGTAGATCAGAAACAACCATGTTTGCAACGTTGACAAAGTAAGAGTTAAATTGATTAGGAGTCAAGTTAGATTTGTTTATTTCTGTTTTGTTTTTATTTATGAGTGTTTTTGTAGGGTTACTGGCATTTTTAATAAAGTTATCGTTTGCTATTTTTTTTTTATCATTATTTCAGATTTATATTTCAGCCTATATTTATTTCTTATCTTCCGATTTTCTTCTGTGTTATGCATTTACAGTATTCATTTAGAAAGTCAAGTCTGTCGCGCAAGTTTCTTTGTTCTTCTGAAAACCAAAGCACTCTCAATGAGCTATGCTTACAGACTATATGTTTCTCCGGGAAAGCATTTTGATAAGCTGAGGTCAGGCTTCCAAGAAAGATATCCATCCCATCGCAGGCACTGAGCATACCACCGTCTATAAAATCCCAGGTGGTGTCATTAACCAGTTTAAAAAATGTATTTTTGCCTACTTTTGTAATAGGACGACAGATCTTAGTAGGATTCCCAATCTCCCGCGCTGGACGTTGAATCCTCATGACCTGACGCAGGTGGTCGGACAGTAGTGCATCGATGTTAGTGGCTTCACAATGATTAAAACCAAAATTAATAAAGATATTGTCAATGCAATTTGAACAACGTGTATTTTCAAATATTGTTTGTCTAAATCCATACGTAGCGAGTAGGTCTATTAGTGCAATAGTATGAGGATCATTCGTGTTAAATTGTACGTTAAAGTCTCCACTTATAATTATATTATTTGAAGTTTTAAAAGAGGATAACATATTATCTAGGTGTTCGAGAAAGATAGTAAAGTCACCTTGGGGATACACCCGGTAAATATTAATAACAATTATATTTACTATATCAATTCTTACAGCCGATACTTCAATATCTCTCTCACTAGAAACAAAATTCAAACAATTACAAGTGAGTGTGTCCCTAATTAATACGATAGAACCACCATGGGTTAGTACACTTCTGGAAAAACTGGCTCCAAGAGTATACCCATCCAAGGTGAAATTTTGTACCTCTGAACTCGTCATCCAAGGTTCACTAACACAGATGACATCAGGACTCCTAGTACCATAGTTTGTTATCAGGAATGCTTCCATTTCACTTATCTTATTCCTAATACTTTGCACATTTACGTGGATTAAACAAAGTAATGATTTTTTACACTTTTTGACGTATGTTTTTAATTTTGTCTGACTAGTAGAATCTAATTTATTATTTAGTTTAAAGACATTTGACCATAGTTCTTTTGACGACAAAAGTCATATCTTTTTACTCCCACTCCACGGGGCCAAAAGGTAGGATTGTAGGTACATGATATCCTTGTAATTAAAAGGGGCGCACACCATAAAACATTTGTTTTTTGATTCTTCGGTTGGTAATTCGTTAACTTTTACATCAGCATTCTGGAGTTCTTGTTTGGATTTTATATAGTTCATGACAATGTCAGATGTAGCTTCTCTTTTTACACGATATAGATAAATCCATGCTTTCTTCTCCACTCCTCCAAAACCAGAAGCTTCTTCAGCAGTGCCAATTCTCTTCTGGAAAGGTTTATCAGGCTGGTTTACATTTTTGTTATTCCTGCGTTTATTAGTTTGCGTTTTCCATTCGTTATTTGCGGTTATGTTGTCCTTTTCTACTTCTTCGGCAGTTTGATGTGATGTTGCTACTGGGGGGCTATCCTTGGTAGCCAGTGCCATATTTTTGTCTGTGACCATGATACAAAGAATAACCAAAGAATAACAGGTATGATATTCCCGAGTGCCCAATTCGGTCGAGTTCGCGCATTACGTCACAATGAGAGTTATCTGAAATAGTTGCCATAAGAACTGTTATATTGATTATATTTAATTGACGATTATTAGACATTTGAATAAAAACGCTATTAATATATCACTGTTTTGGGTTTATTTAGGTTAATGAAAGGAATTTTATTATTTTGATTTGTTAATAAACTAAATACATAATCAATATACATCAAAATTGAGAAATAATGTTCAATATATGGAATGCACATATAAGAGATAGCATGCATAGAAATGTTATAAATAAGAAACAAATCTTTAGCAACGAAGATTTTATCAAAAGAAATTTATAGAATAATTTAAATTCTTGTTAATTGATATTGCAGCAGAGTTGCTACTATATACACTTTATTATAGATGATTATAGCAGGGAACATAAAGAAATATTAGGTATTATAATAGATATATAGTTGATATTATAAGGGAAGGTATAGTGGATTGGTTTTGTTTCACAGATGGAAAGATCTACTTATTTATCTCCTCATATCGGAATTGTATTTATTTAAAAATGACAAAAAAATAAAACAAGGCTTTTTAGACAAACTTTTTATTTTTTTTTTATAACATTTATTTAATACAACTCAATATTACAATACAATAAATATATAAATCCCTAATCAGTGATTTAAGCTCTAGCCTCGAACATACTAATTACAACTTTTGTGTCGGAGAGATTCTAACTAATATTTAGATACCACTTAAATAGTTTTATAAAAACATTATAATTTATTTATTTATTTATTCTTGTATCAACAATTTTTACAAAGCCAATAATGGATATAATCAAACTAAAAACTAAACCTACAAACTAGGAACATATCCTTATATCTATTTCTCCTTTTATTTGTTTTTTAAACAATTCAACTGAAATACAATACTACAATACCTATTAAAATTATTACACAGCCTTATCAATGGAGAATCTTTATAAAGATTAGTTCTAGGTGCATACATAAATAACAAATCTGTACATCTCGTATTTGCCTGACCAACTCTAAAAAGGATTCTTTTTAAAAACTCCTTACTATCAATGTAAACATTTATCAATTTATAAAGAAAATAATTAATAAGATTTCTAATATTTTCCGGTACTCCATTGTATGATTTACGTGCTAGCACATACATTTAAGCCTATATTTGTATTAGTCATTATTTTGCAAATGTTATTTTGGGACCTACTTAGTGTTATATTTACGTACATCACAACAACAATGTTAATATTAGAAATTTGTTTTGTCAGTATTGATTTTTAATTTATTGTAAAACCAGTTCAGATACAACTTTAGGTCATCATTTACAAGCCTATTTAATGCATTAACTTCCCCACCTGTGTATACCAAAGCTGTATCATCAGCAAAAGTAAAGTATCGTGCCATAAGTCCTGCACATCTTAAATTAAATACATATAGTGAAAAGATTAATGGCCCCAGAACCGAGCCCTGCGGCACACCACGATCACTGGGTAAAATATCAGTACTGAAGTCTTTCGCAGATCTACAAAAACAGTTACAAATAATTGTTTATTATCCAATGTTTTATATATGTAATCCACAAAATCCATTGTTGCACTAGCACTGAGCAATGCTATCTTCCACAAACTTCTTCGATTCTCTCTTCGAAAGCCTCTCCTGTCTTTTTACCTGGTTTACAGATAAATCTTTTGATTTTGGCAGATGAAGACAAGGTACTGCATTGCGCTTTAGACTGGGTCCTTTTTTATGTTCGTATTGCAACAATTCATGTTGCAAATTTATTTCATGGTCTTCTGACTTGAAATATTTTCAACAAATTCTCGAGGTTTTAGTATTAAAATGGTCTTTACGGCAACAAGCAGTAACCCATGGTTTTTCAACAATATTGTCTTTGAGAGAAGCATGACATCTTACAGATTTCTCAGCACGATTTGTCTGATTGTCACTCAGACAACCACCTACAGCACAACGCATTTTTTATACGTGTAGTTTATAACTAACCTTAAAAATGCAAAAAAATCACAAATTAATGTTGTCGTAATTACTTGCTCAATAATTAATTGTTTATGATACCTCATATAGCTTTTAAAACAACAAAATAAGTTACTATTGTCCACACAAAGTCACACTAACTAATAGTTCAAAATAGTTTTAATAACCTGATTTGTTTTAAGTTTTTTTACACTAAAGAGTCTCCAAATTCAACTTAAATGTCACAACTCTCATAAAATGCTGACAAAACACCACAAAATACACGGCAAAATAAACAAAGCTTAAAATATCATGAAAGTCCCCTTGTAAACCGGTGGATTTTAATGGCGGCAACTCTCATTGTGACGTCGACAGGAGCGAGTCAGCTGATATTGGCGTGCGCAATATCATACCTTGTTATTCTTTGTATCATGGTCTGTGACAGTATCTGATGTTGTTGGAATTATGGATTTGACAGCGT